>CAUYQV010139627.1:0-28979 GCA_963574575.1 Galagoides demidoff | reverse complement strand
AGCCTGAAGCCCTTGCCCAGGTGAGAAGAGCAGAGTGGGCATCCAGTTGGGCGCTGCCCCCACTGTCAGCCATTTTGCCCTATAACTCTGGAGGACCTCGGTAGCCCCTGATGACTGGGTGAGGAGGGCAGTGCCCTTCTGCCTCTTGGTTTTGCCACTTCTGGGCTCACCACCCGTGGTTGAGGCAGCAGGTCCATAGGGCCCACTATGTGTGGGAAAGGCAGCAGGTCCATAGGGCCCACCACCCGTGGGTGAGGCAGCAGGTCCATAGGGCCCACCATGTGTGGGAGAGGCAGCAGGTCCATAGGGCCCACCACCCGTGGGTGAGGCAGCAGGTCCATAGGGCCCACTCTGAGTGGGAGAGGCAGCAGGTCCATAGGGCCCACCACCCATGGGTGAGGCAGCAGGTCCATAGGGCCCACCACCCATGGGAGAGGCAGGAGGTCCATAGGGCCCACCATGTGTGGGAGAGGCAGCAGGTCCATAGGGCCCACCATGTATGGGAGAGGCAGCAGGTCCATAGGGCCCACCACCCATGGGAGAGGCAGGAGGTCCACCAGTGCCCTGGGGCCGGCAGCAGGGAAGGGTCCCCCCCGTTTGCTGCCATTGTCGCCTCTCCGTGTATCTCCTTTCAGTTGCTCGTAGCTCCAGCCCTTCAGGGACAATCTGGGAAAGGGGGCCCTCAGGGTTCTCGGGGCCCCAGAGTGAGGTGACTGCCCACAGATGTGAGGTCCTAGTTCTGTGCCAACCAGTCCTCAGTTCGCCATCGGTGCAGGGTTTTCAGAACAGCCTAGTTAGGAGAGGGGCTGTGTCCCTCCCGCGCTCTGCACCTCTCCCACCTCCCATGCACGGGGGCGCTTTGCCCCCACACCGGCCCTGGTGCTTCACTTTCTTGTGTTATGAAATGGCAAATCCTGCTCTTTGTAGCCAAATGTACCTGCTATTGTAGCGTGAATTAGGGAAGAAACAAGAATCCCAGGTATCAAGTTTGTCCAGTAAAGCAGTTTTATTTTATTGTCTCAAACCAAAAATCAATTTTGACCTAGGCTCAAAATAGAATGACAAAAGTTAAACTAGAAATATGCATTTTCCATGACCCTTTATTGGTAGTACCTGCTCTCTTCTCTGTCTCAGTAGGACTCAGCCAATGGGGGCGGCAGGAAGAAGCCAGCTGGGCAGGTGCTCGGGGACCTGGAGGAGCAGTCTAGTGCCCAGGGGGTGCACCTACCCCCATGCAGCCCTCACATCCTCTCAGATGAAGGATCACGTGGACCAACGGGCCTAAGACAACCCTAAGGGAAGCCCAGCCTGCCTGCACCACAGTTATATGAAAACCTCTGTCGCCTTTGTTCTACAGGGCTTACTCAGAATTGCCAGCTTTACACGCACCTGTGTATGTGTCCTGCACACTCATGTGCTTCTGCATGTGTGAATATGTTTGTGAGTGGTGTGCACGCATGTTTAGTCCACACAGCCTCCTCACACATGCGGACACAGCAGTGCAGTTGGACACAGAGACCCTTTTCCACTTTCCTCTCTCCTCAGCCTTGGCGCCCCCCCGATCTCTTCCTTATCTGTATACTTTGTCATTTTAAGAGTTTCCCACACGTGGTTTCTCCTCAGCAGGACTGTCTTAGTCCACTCTGGCTGCTGCTGGTTCCAGCAGCCTGTTCCTTTCACAGCTTGGCAGGATCCAGTGCTGTGGATCTCTGGTGTGCAGCCACTCACCCATGGAAGGTCATCTGGGGCATGTTCAGTTTGGTGCTGTTATGAGGAAAGCTGCTGAGAACATTCTGTACTGTTTTTGTGAGAACACAAATGCTCCTTTCTCGGGGATGAGTGCCTTGTGGGGCTGAGTGATGAGTAAGTGTGCATTTGCTCCTCTGGACACGGGGGACACCGCCACACCTTCTCAGATGGTTGTGGCAGTCACCCTCTCTCTTACCGTGCAAGCCGTCCAGTGTCTTCTTGTCCATACAAGATAATCAATAATGGCCCTTTTCTCCAGCTCTCAAAGGGGTGCATTCCACAATTACCCAACCACAAGAAGGAATTCTTGTGCAATTCTTGGATCCCACGTGACAAGAACTCCCAGGAAGAGTCATTTGGGATTGGGCTGGTTTCTCAGCTTTGCCATTTCTCACAGTGGAGCGGGATACAGTCTGCAAAGTCTGTTTCCATCAACTTAACATGGGGCATTTAGGTGCACAAATGGTGCAGCAAAAGGAATTGAGGCTTAACCCGAACAGAGCTGAGGGTGAGTCTAGGGAAGCAACTGGGGCTTGCTAGTGGCTGGGTGTGTAAACACAGACACATGTTTCTGACCCAAATGTGCAAGTGTCACTAAGTGCAATCATGTATAAATATGCAATTCTGAGACTAAAAAGTCCCTTACACGTTCCTCTGCTTTGTCCATGTATGGGTCCCCCCTTATGGTCCCAGAGAAGGAAAATCTTACCCATCCTGTGCGTCCTACTGACACATTCCAACAGCCTCCAACAGATGCCTTAACCAGTTATTTTCAGAACTGCTTGGTATTCACTATGTGGGTAGACAGGGGTGAGAAGTGGGGTAGATGTAGATGAACATTGGGGTATATGGGGATGAGCATGTTGGGTATAGACGGGGATGAGCATCTTGGGTATAGACGGGGATGAGCATCCTGGGTGTAGATGGGGATGAGCATCCTGGGTATAGATGGGGATGAGCATCTTGGGTGTAGATGGGGATGAGCATCCTGGGTGTAGATGGGGATGAGCATCCTGGGTGTAGATGGGGATGAGCATCCTGGGTGTAGATGGGAATGAGCATTCTGGGTGTTAATGGGGATGAGCATCCTGGGTGTAGATGGGAATGAGCATCTTGGGTGTAGATGGAGAGAAGCATCCTGGGTGTTAATGGGGATGAGCATCCTGGGTATAGATGGGGATGAGCATCTTGGGTGTAGATGGGGATGAGCATCTTGGGTATAGATGGGGATGAGCAGCCTGGGTGTAGATGGGGATGAGCATTCTGGGTGTAGACAGGGATGAGCATTCTGGGTGTAGATGGGGAGGAGCATCTTGGGTGTAGATGGGGATGCGCATCTTGGGTGTAGATGGGGATGAGTATCTTGGGTGTAGATGGGGATGAACATATTCTGTATAGATGAGGCTGAGCATCCTGGGTGTAGATGGGGATGAGCATATTCTGTATAGATGAGGCTGAGCATCCTGGGTGTAGATGGGGATGAGCATCCTGGGTGTAGATGGGGATGAGTATCTTGGGTGTAGATGGGGATGAGCATCCTGGATGTAGATGGGGATAAGCATCCTGGGTGTAGGTGGGGATGAGCATCATGGGTGTAGATGGGGATGAGCATCTTGGGTGTAGATGGGGCTGAGCATCCTGGGTATAGATGGGGATGAGTATCTTGGGTGTAGATCGGGATGAGCATCTTGAGTGTATATGGGAATGAGTATCTTGGGTTTAGATGGGGATGAGGATCCTGGGTGTAGATGGGGATGAGCATCCTGGGTGTAGATGGGGATGAGCATCCTGTGTGTAGGTGGGGATGAGCATCTTGGGTATAGATGGGGATGAGCAACTTGGGTGTAGATGGCGATGAGTATCTTGGGTGTAGATGGGGACGAGTATCTTGGTTGTAGATGGGGATGAGCATATTCGGTGTAGATGGAGCTGACCATCCTGGGTGTAGGTGGGGATGAGCATCCTGGGTGTAGATGGGGATGAGCATATTCGGTATAGATGGGGATGAGAATCCTGGGTGTCGATGGGCATGAGCATCCTGGGTGTAGATGGGGATGAGCATTTTGGGTGTAGATGGGGATGATAATCTTGGGTTTAGATGGGGACCAGCAGCTTCGGTGTAGAAGCGGAGGAGCAGCAAGGGGGCTGTAGACAGGGATGAGGGCACACAGGGATGAGTTGTCCAGGCATAGATGGGATGAGCAGGGCTGATAGACCAGGCAAGCAGCCGTGCTGCCCGCAGGGCACAGGCCCTACTCTTTCCAAGTCAGATTCCCAGATAAGGGAATTCCTTAGCTGCATAGTGTGTTGCTGGATGCAGCTTTGCAGAAAGGCTTTGAAATTCCCCATTTCCCACCTGCAGCCAAGAGAGCTGGTGTGTCCTCTCCCATTTCCACTTCCACCCTGTGACCTTTGTCTGCACATGCCTCCCACTGTGGCCCCCGCGTTCCTTCCGCTCAAGTTAGCTTTGCTCCTCTGTAAGGGGCTTTTGTCACGTCTCGTCCAGTTTCCACCTGGACTTGCACTTGATGCTCTTTCCAGATCTCTTGTTGCTCTACTGACATTTCACAGCACCCTCCACCACATAAAGTGGCTCTGGTCAGAGATGTGCCTCCTCCAGGGCCCCAGAGTAACCTGGTGGTCCAAAGCTTCCTTGCCCATGTGGGCCCAGGTTTTATATTGCTTATTTATTCTGTCATTTTCTCAGGCTGGTGCAAGATAGGAGCAATTTTCCTTCCTCCTAGGTGACAGTGTGGTGCAGCTACGTTTACTGAGCCAGTTATCCTTCCCCTACTGAAGCCATGAGTGCGTTCCCACGTAGTCAGGGGATGACACCCTCCTGCTCTGTTCCCCTCCATGTCTTCCCCTTGCTGATACCATGTGTGAAGCCCGTGTCCCCTTCTCTAAGCTCCAGATGGGCCAGGGCACGGTCAGTCCTGCTGTTTCCAACAAGGGCATCAGCCCCAACCTTTCCCTGTCCCCGTGGCCTGGTGGTTTCCACCAATCTGACAGGTGACACCAGCATTCTCACAGGTGACCCCCAGTGTCCCCACAGCAGTGCCCAGGGAGGTCCATGACAGGAGCTTCTGTGGGGAGTCCAGGACAGGTCTCACTATGACCAGGAGCTCTACCACCTTACTGGGTCACAGTCCCAGGCGCTTCCTGTGAACAGCACCTGCAGGCTGAGTTCTGCACATGCTCACAAGCTCATACACACATGCAGGCTGAGCCTTGCACACACTCCCACGCTCACATACACTCAGGCCGAGCTTGTACATGCTCACACACTCACATGCTCACATACACTCAGGCTGAGCCTTGTACATGCTCACATACTCACATGCTCAGATGCTCACATGCACACTGAGTCTTGCACACACTCACACGCTCACATACTCACACTCAGGCTGAGCCTCGCACATTCACACGCTCACTCACTCGCAGGCTGGCATGCTCACAAAGATGAGGCAGCCTTCGCATCTTTATTAGCAAGTGTTCCCAGTAAGCCCTGAGCAGCAGCAGAAAGGCTTCTAAAAGTTTCCTGCACATGGGGGAACTCCTGCCCTGACCAGGGAGCCTCTCTGTGCCACCCTCAGCCTCCCTGCACACATCCTCAGCCCCCTGTTCCACCCCACTGCTGTCCCCTGTCCCCTCTGCTTTCTCTCAACCACACAGAGAACAGGGCTGAAGGTCCTGTCAGTAGATAAACCCAAGTGCTGGTGAAGAGTTTCACTCCTTATAGGAAAATAGGAAACCAACAGAGTAAAAGTTCAACCAAGTTGTCTTACACTGTGTGTGGGCCTTGCAGACCTCCTTCCTATCTTAGTGGACTGCAGAGGAGAAGGACCCTGGAAGTCCCTACCCGGAGTCCCTGGGGTGCAACGTGGGGACGCCAGGGACAAGGCGTGTGCCCTTGGGACTTTACCTTGAAGCCCCCTGATGCCTGGAGTAGTTCAGGCCGGCGTGTTTGGCTCATCCTTTCTGGAAGACTCCGCAGCAGTAAGTCTGGGCTGAAGTCTGCAGCCCCCACCAGTCCCCACCAGTCCCCCACATTGCCAAGGGCGAGGGGCTCCCCAGGGGCCCTGGGTGTCGCAGGCCCCTTGAGCCCGTTTTTAATTTAAAAAGCCCAGGTGAAGTCCTACTTTCCCATATTCAAATTTCTTTCTAAAAACAGACTGCCATAATTATATGTTAAATATGATTCAAATCTGCAGGGAACTGTAACTCAATAAGCATGAAAAAATTAATGAAAAGCTTAATTATTATAATAATACCATTAAAATCTAATAAAGAAAGAAAAAAGTTGATTTCATTTTATTTTAGCTTGGGCATCTAATATCTTTTTTTCCCCCTTTAGCGGAACTATAATTAATTTAGGCTTGGATTTTCAGGAAAGCAAAATTGTACGCCATAATGCTTAAAAACTATTGAGAGGGAAAGGAAGGGGGTGCAGGACCCAGCAGGGAGAGGCTGCAGCGGGGGAGAGGCTGCCGCACTGTCCCGCGGAACTCACATCAGGCTGCCGTTTCTATAGGTCCAGTCTTTTCACCATTGTTCATTATTTATTAATCTCCAGCTGCTCTGATTCCTGCGTTAGCCTTCACAGCCACAGAGAACAGAGTATTTTAAGGCTCAGGGTATTTACTCAATTAACAAAATGTAAAAACTCACAGATGCTCCATTTAATACGAAGTCTCTGCTGTCCACTCTTGGGCTCGTACAAATGCAAAAGAAAGCCCACGGCCAGTATTGCCAATGTGATTTCCAAGTGAAAGGGATGTGCTTTTAATTCATCAAATGCTGCTGATGAAAACTGAGCAGAATCCTTTCCCTGCAGCAGGACGCCCAGAGTGTGGAGAGACGGGGAGGCTGGCAGAAAGGTGGGCTCCTGGCCCGGATTAGCGTGGTTGGAGACTGTGTCCTTTTTATAATTAATTATCCCTTTCTGCCACTAGTTCATTTTGAGGAGTGGGTGGGTCATGGCCAGCGAGCAGCAGGCCCCAATGATCCTGGGCCTGTGCTGGGTCCATCCACCACGTCCCCTCACAGAGGAGTTTCATCACTGCCATGAAATCCCCACAGGTCTCCAGTCTACACGGCAGTGGCTCCTCAAATTTCAGTGCCTTTAGCCCAGAGACATGAGAGGCCAAGTACGAGTTACTGACCCCATCCCACATTCTCTGCCCGTGCTGTCTTTAATACCACAGGTAATTAGGTAATATTCTCGCGATCCAAAGCACATGCGGCCAAGGCTTTCTCTGTTCATTGCAGCCTCTCAGCCAGCTCAGCCCCGACCGCTCATTAGCACATGTCTGAAATAATCTTCACATTTAGAGGCTGCCAGCCCCCTGCCCCCAACCAGGCCCTGCAGGAGGGCACCTGCGGCCAGGCCAGGAGCTTCACCACAGTGGCAGCTGGCCCTGAGCGCTGATGGCCTCCACATTTTCTAATGGGTTTATTAACATAAAGAAAAAGAAAAGGATCGGACCAACCTGGTTCCCATGAGGCAGTTGGGAACTGCCGTCATATCCTAGAACTTTGGCTTTGCCACGGGTTCTGTGTTCCTTGTGCTGCATCCTGGGGCCTCAGCACTTACATCTCTACCACAATCTAAACTTTTCAAAATGCCCATTTGTAGGCATGCTTGTATGTGTATACGCATGTGTGGAAATTCACTTTTATAACTGAACTTGACACATTATACGACTTATTTGGAGAGGAAGTGGTGGGAGACCCAAGGCTGTTTGGGCCCTGGCAGATGTCTCCATGTCGGGGTTGGCAAGGCCCTTCCAGGCCACCCCTCTGGAGTCACGGGCCTCTCATGGGCCGTGTGGGCCTGTGTTTGGAATCTGTCTGCGTGTAAGTCATCAGCGCTGTTGGTAAGAGATGTTTGCTACCCAGAGAGCTTTCTCAACTACTCTCCACATCTTTAACTTTGGATAAAAGGAGGCTGTGATCAGAAAAGAAGTGATACAAACCTCAGAAGATTAGAATGCGGGGACCCAGCAGAGGCACGAATTCAACTCATCCGAGGTGATTCGCCCATAGAGAGATTCCAGACAGATTCTTTCATTAGTGACAGGGACACAGATTTTGTTAAATGCCTTTAAGAGAAAGATTCACTGGCCGTCTGGAGAGAGAGATGCAACCTCAAGTTTGAATTTTCTTTTTGTCCCGGAACGGGAGAGAGCTCAGGCTCAGACCACGCGGATCTCAGAGCTGTCTGCCCCTTCTCACTCCGTGGGGATCGGCCCTGCAGGGGCCTGTGTGTAAACAGACCAGTGGACTGTGACCTGTGTCGACATAAGCACCACCGATGGGGACCAACCTAGCTTGCATCCCTCCTGAGCTGGGCTAGAGCTTTCTACCTGGGGAGAGCTGTTTTGTTTTGTACTGAAGGCCATGTTCCCCTAGTTTGCAAACTGCTCACGGAGAGTCTGCATTCGCCTGGGGCTTCCCTGAGCTGCTCTGTTAACAGCAGCGTCTACTATTGGCCAGGGATTAAAATGTATCCCCATCAGGCATCACATGGGGAGATGTATCCCGGGGGGCTCGACTCAGCCCCTGTGTCCCTGAAGTCACAGGCGAGCCAACACTTGCAGTGTTGACCAGGAACCATCAGGGCCTCATCAGCAGATTCTCCCCGCTTCAACCCCGTGCAGGGGGCCCTGCGGCCCTGTGCTCAGCGGCAGCCTCCCCACTGTGCTCATGGTGTCTCACGGGGGCGTGGACCCACCTGTGCCGTTTCCACGGTGCCCTTGAAGCTGTCTGACCTAACTGGCTGGCCATGGTCACTCTGGGGCTCCCCTCTGCCTGTTCTGGGGATGCTGGGGGCCATCCATTTCCCCTGGATGTGGCCCAAAGGTGCTGATGATGGAGACCCTCCCTGACACTGTGCTCATCTGAAGCCACTTCCACAGGTGTTTTCTTGTGTGATGTGACGCTGTGTGAGTTTTCTAGGTGTGAACGTGGGGGTTATGTTTCCTGTATGTAAATGTGGTGTATGTGGGAGAGTGTGTGTGATCGACCCAAACATGGCTTGGGGTCCTCAGTGTGCACCGATAACACCTTGGTATTGGGTAGTAGATGTACCTGGGACCCTAATGTGACCCTTGCCCTCCGGCACCTCAGAGTCTAGATGAGGAAGAGCAGAGGGAGCAGGTGTCCTGGGTGCCCTCTGGAATGAGGAGCTGCTGGAACAGTCTCAAGGCTGATTTCAGGGACTCCACACTGGGCCTGCTCTGGTGAGCACCATTTTATAGCACAAAGGTGTGTCCAGAGGGACATCCTACCCTCAGCTTGGAGACTCACAATTTGTTTCCAGATATGACCAAAAGCAAGGAAACGAATCTTTCCCACTCCATTTAGACCACCTGCTGGGGAGATCTGGGGTGCTGCCGACAGGTTGTGGGGGCCCCTGGAGCAGGAAGGAGGCCTGGCTCAGAGGCAGCAGCAGCTGTTATGGGAGCACAAAGGGAAGTGACAAGAAGGCATTTAGGAGGCCCCCTGGTACCCCAACATGTGCACAACACCCCTGGGCAGGGAGAAGGAGATTCTCAGGGGGTCCAGTGTCTCTGAACACCTGCTGAAGAACATGGAGGCTACAGAGAGGTAGGGACCCCCCCGTGAGTGACGTCACCCTGCTTCAGCCAGGCACCTGCACCTGCCGCCCTCGTCTTCCCCTCATGCCGAATAGGAGCACCGCACTGCACAGGGCAGGCGCTCTGCGTTCAGACTCCCCGTGAGAGGCTGCAAGTCTTCCATGTGTGCTCCTGGGCGTGTCCTCATCTGCTACACAGTCTTTCTTCAGCTCCTTCTGGGTGAACGTGACAATTATCTAAGAACACGTCATTATAAAGCATAATTGAGGCAGCTGTGGGAACTGCCTAGCTTCATGTTGAGAACAGACTTTTTAAAAGCTAAAAAGCAGTTTGTATACGTTTTATATGCCTATTAGAGTAAGATCAAAATATTTTCTCTTTTCTATGATATGTATAGAAATAGTATATGATATATATGAAATTAAATATAAATAATTAACTTAATTTGACATTTTCTCAAAATCAGGAAAATGGTCAAGCTTTTGCCCTGTTCTTTGTTTTATTTTTTTTTTTTAATTTTGAGAAAACCAAAGGTTAGGTTCCTATGCATCTGTAAGAAAAAATGAAGAGAGCTGGCATGTTCCTCACAGTCCCCTGATGGTTACAGAACCACAGTGTCACAGCTGGAAGCTGGTGCCGACACACCCCAGGCACAACCCAGGACCCATGCCACCGCCCTTTCCATCCAAACCCACCTCACGCCCACAGCCCCTCTGCAGCTCTGGCAACCTGTCCCCCAATTCTATCACTTAACATGTTTAGAATAGTAAATAAATGTGATCACACAGTATGTAACCCTGTCAAATTGGCTTCTCTTGTGGCATAAGTCTGTGGCGGTTCCTCCACATGGCCGTGTGGGTCAGTAGTTGGTTTCTTTTTATTGGTGAGTAATATTTCATGATATAGTGCACCCCTTGAAGGGCATCTGATGTTTCTGGGTTTTGACTATGATGCCCAAGAAACAAACAAACAAATGAAAACCTTTCCAAATCGAGCCAGGGAAGACCATGAAGGCAAGAATCTCACACACAAGTGCCTGACAACAGGAGTCCTCACTAAGGCCTCTGCAAAACCCACCCCCATGCACAAAGCCCATCAGAGCCTCTCTCTCTCACACACACACACACTCACACACTCACATCTCTTGGGGAACACCTGCCCAGCATCTTTATTGATCTTCATAGCTGAGGACACTTTCTCAAAGCAGTGGTGTGATCCGACTCCTTCAAAAACTTTGTCTTCCTCACCGCCCTAAATTTATGCGCACAGTTCACTATGTCGTGGATATTCCCATTGTAATACTCCATTTCCAAATAATTTTTATTTTCCTTTACAACTTCCCTTTCTGTTATTTATGTTGACACATGTTTAGTTTTTCAAGAAGGGGCAAAACTGCCTTTCATAATGACCATATCCTTTTAGCGTCACAGACAACGCATTGAGGCTGTGTGAGTAACTTGGCTCTTCCAGGTCCCTGCAGCCTCTGGAGGTATCGTGGGGCTGATACGTTTTGGTTTTAGCAATTCTGATAGATGTGTGATGATGTCTCCTTGTGGTTTCAACTTGTATTTCCCTAATAGCTAAAAATGGTGAATATATGTGGTTTTTGCCATTTGTATATTGTCTTCAGTGAAATTTTAGTTCATGACTTTTTTTCCAATCACAATTTGGACATTTTTTTAAAAATTTTTGTTGGTTGGGTTGGTGGGGGGCAGAGTCTCCCTCCATCTCTCCAGCTGGAGTGAACAGCAAGGTCACAGCTCACTGTAACCTTGAACTCGTGGGCTTGAGGGATACTCTCACTTCAGCCTCTGAAATGCTGGGATTACAGGTACAAACCCTCACTCCCCATCAGATTATTTCTAGTATTGAGTGTTGTGACTTTTTTGGTATTATCTAGATGTTAGTTAGTCTCTGAGTCTCTGATGTAGTTTGCAAATATTTTCTTCTGGGCTGTAGCTTGTCATTTCACACTCTTCTCAGCTTTTTTTGTCTTTTTCACAGTGTAAAGGTTTTTAATTTTGACCAAATTTCCTATTCCTGATCATGGTTTGTTGTCAAATCTAAAAACCATTTGCCTGACCCTACATCACAGACACTGTTTTATCTGCCCCCAAACTCATGTAATTTTATACTTTATATTCAAGTCTCTAAACTATTTGGGTTAATTTGTATATAAAATGTAAGATTTTAGTGGAGCATGTACAGGTATCCAATTGCACCTAGCAACATTTGTGGAATGTTGAATCCCTTTTGCTGACAGTAAGTTTGTGAGGCATGCACACAACATTCTCCAGGGCTATGTTGGTGGGTATATACTTCTTGGTTCTCTGTTTCATTCCCTTGATCTATGTAACTAGCCACCCACCACTGGCCCAGTGTTGAATACTGTGCTTTGTACTAAGCCTTTAAATCAGTTCAACAAATGCTTAGAACCTTATTATTCTTTTTCAGTTTCTAAAAACTCTTCTACTTGCTTTTTGTATCCACACACATTTTTAACAACGTTATACATATGTATTAAAAAATCTTGCTAGTATTTTAAAAGGTATTGCTTTAAACTAAACCTAAACAAAGCTTTTACTTTCAAACTGAATGAGAGGAGCCCTAGAAAAACAATAATAACTTTTTTTTTTTTTGCTGGGGCTGGGTTTAAATCTGCCACCCTTGGTATATGGGACTGGCGCCCTACTCTTTGAGCCACAGGTGCTGCCCATAATAAAATTATTTTTAAGAGCAAAAAGTAAAATAGATAAATAAAGTGAGGTTCTTGTAGAAATATATAGTTGAGTTAGTTTTCATTTCTTTTTTAAGTTCACTGTGCCAATCTCTGTCTTTTAATCACTATGTTTAGACCATTTACATTTAATGTATTTATTGATGTGTTAGGAATTGAAACTTTATTTTTTATTTTCTATTTGTTTTCCCCAGTTTTCAGGTCTGTTCCTTTTACTTATTTTCTTATGAGTTAAGTATATATTTTTTCAAATTAAATTGTTCTAAATTTTAAGAGAATTTCTTTGTGTAGAATTTTAGGGAGTTCCCTGGGAATTATTTCATATATACATAATTTATCAAAGTCAATTTGTGACATTTCATTAGTATAAGTGATTTAAAAACATTATCCCTCCTTATGTCACTTTACCTTCCTAGTTTATAAATAATTATTATAAGTAGTTCCTCTGTAGATACTTAGAATAAAATCAACCAATGTTATAATTTTTGTTTCATTCATCAAACATACTTTGTAAAACTCAAGAATAAAAGAAAAACCTATTGTCTAGGCACCCATATCTCAGTGGTTAGGATGCTGGCCACATGCACTGGGGTTGGTATGTTTGAACCCAGCACCAGCCTGCTAAAACAACAATGACAATGACAACAACAACAAAAATAGTCAGGCCTTGTGGCGAGCACCTGTAGTCTAAGCTCCTTGGGAGGCTGAGGTGAGAGAATCGCTTAAACCCAAGAGTCTGAGGTTGCTGTGAGCTGTGATGCCACAGCACTCTACCGAGGGTGACATAAGGAGACTCTATTTCAAAAAAAAAAAAAAAGAAAGAAAAGAAAAACCTATTGCATTTGCTCATAATTTTTACTCTGTATGTGCTTCTTTATTCCTGAAAATCCAAGATTCCATCTTTTAGCTTTTTTTGTTATTGTTTAAGAAATTCCTTTAGCCATTCATTTAGGGTACATCAGCTGGTAGCAGTTTGTCTCAGCTGTTCTTCATCACTCCCCAGGTCTTTCTCCCTTGGGTAGGATTCTGGTCCATAGTAAAATTGTTCAATAATAGAAAAATGCTGTGCCCCTTTCTCCTGGCATCCATACTCTTTGTTGAGAAAGCTGCTGTAGTTTGAATTACTTTTCCCCATAGGTAAAGTGCTGCTTCTCTTTCAACTTTTCATTGTTTTGGGGTCTCAGAAGCTTGACTACAATGTGCCTTGAAATAAATTTGGGAGATTTTATTCCTTTGGAAATTTCATTCTGAGAATGTTTTCCCAGTTTCTTGAATCTGTGTGTTTCTGTCTTTTGACATATTTGAAAAGAGCACTTTTCCTGTTTTCTCCTTACCACTCGAGTGGCCTGACTGGTAGGCTTTAGGCCATTTTCCTACAGGTCCCTGAGGCTCTGAGGATGTTTTCCTGTCTATTTTCTCTAAAGTATTAAAGTTGGTTAGTTTATATTATTCTGTCTTCAACCTCACATATTCTGTTCTCTCCATGCTTATGTCAGGCAAACCCATTGTTACTGGTGGTGGTGTTTTCACTGAAGTTTTTGTATGTTTAGTTCTAAACTAAAAATTGGTTCTTCTTTATACCTTCTATTTCTTTGCTGAGACTATCACTTGTTTTTCAAGTGTGGCATGTTGCTTACTGCAGTGCTTTTGTTGTGGCTGTTTTGAACTCTTTGCCTGGTTCTCACTAACCTCCTTGACCTAAAGGATGGCGGTCCTGCGGGGGGATGGGCATCCTGGCTCCTCATCTAGACCCACTGTTACTGTTGCCACAGGTGATGAGCTCATCCCTGCAGGGCAGGGTGAAATCTTGATCCTTCACTGGGCCCCCTCTGCCACCACCCTAGTGAGTGGGAAGGCAAACCTCACCACTGCCATTCAGGGTTGGGAATTCAGGCTCCCTATGTGGTTTCTCCTGACCTTGGGGTCCTGGTTATTGGTTGATGGTAACGAGAATCCAGTATCCTTGCTAAGCTCTCTCTAACACTACCTGGAGGAGTGTTAGAACATCATGTTACAGCCTCATGAGGATGGAGGTCCAGGGTCTCCACCTGCTTGGTTGCCATGGGTTGTATGGGGTCATGGTTTTTATGTGGCATGTGGCTAGAGTAGGTTTCTGTCTCATGAGCCTGATCTTTGCCTGTTTCTTTGTCCAGAAAGACAACTTTTGTTGGACTTTTCCCCTGCACCTGTTGGAATTTATGCAGACTTCTGCATCAAGTCTGGCATTTCTGAATCAAAAAGGCAACCTAGCTAACTCACCACCATGCCATTCCCTGGATCCCAGTGTCTCCAACCCAGTTGACTCACCACCATGCCATTCCCTGGGTCCCTGTGTCCCCAACCAGTCTGTCTCCTTTCCACCATTCATGGTCTTTTTGTGTTGGTTTCCTACATAATATTCAAAGTTTTTCATTATATTTAGAAGAGAAATAGAGACATTTACTCCATATTTCTAGAAGCAGAAGTTCTGTCAGTGTTCATTTTTCTCTGAAAGAATTTCTGTTATAAATCTTGAGGATATCAATATCTGAAGACATCAGCTTTATGCTTTCTATTTAAAAGAGTATTGGCTATGCCAGTTTCATGACACAATATTCAAGTCCAGTATAAAAATGTCTCTTATTTTTAATATCCAAACTCTCTTAAAAGCAGATAGTATTTGACAGTGATTTTTCATTATTTGTCAGAAATTCCTTTATCACCAAAAATGCCACTATTTAATATCAAAAATAAATGCATACTATTTTTCTTCCTTTTGACTTTATGTTTTGAGTGCTACTCTTTCTGTCTGTCTCCTTTTTCTTCTTTCTCTTCTTCTATCTCATCCAACAGGCAGAGTCCAAGGGCCTCTGCCTGTTATGGCAGAAGAAGTTGGATAACTCGTCCTGAATCGTATTCCAGAATCTAGTGGGTTCTGGTCCTGGACTTGGTGCTTCCTCATAGAGGTGTGAGAGGAGATGACCTCTAAGGGTTTGTCACACCCACTACTTCTCATACAGAAAAGGCCATAACTACACTGGTAGCCCTGAACACAGTTGAGATTATGACCTTCCAACTTTCCTCAAAGTCTGGAAAACAGGGTAGAGAGCCAACTGGGAATATGGTCACCAGGACAAGATCAATTAGCATGCAGCAGTTGACAGACAACAAGCAGGTGCCTAGGGATTTGCCAAAGGGAACTTTGCTATGAGCTTTCTTCATCATTTAAGTTCCATGAGAACTTGAGGCTTCCCTGTCACCCTGTGGCTTTATCTACTAAACCTAGAACTAGGTGAGTGCCCTATAAATATTGTTGAAAACATGAATAAATAAATTTTTTCATGCTGAAGGCTAAGGCATTCTGGAACAAAGGTTTTTTTTCCCAGAAAATTTTCTTTTATAGAGATGTGATGGTATTCAAACAGCTCATATGGACTTGACAATCTGTTTACTCTGAGGAGAACATCTCATCTTACATGATACTTTCAGATACTCCTGACCTCAGAGAGGGTCTAGCAAACAGATAGGTCTGGGGCATAAAGTGAGAAAGTGTAGGTCATCAGCCCAACTTGAAGAACCAAATTCAAATATTTTTAAATAAATTCTAATAACATTCCAAAATATACCCTCCAAGGGAAAGAACAATCTAGAATCCCTAAAAGTTACAAAATTATTTCAGTAATGGAGATCCCTATACTTCTTAGAACTATTTACAAGTCTGAAATTTTGAAATGTGGGCCTGTCCTAAAAGAAAATGAGGTTGTGCCGCATGAAGACCACAGTTAGAGCCAATACCCGGGGCTCAGGGAGGCAGCACCTGCCCCAGGCAAGTCTGAGGGCTGCAGGAAGGGCCGTAAGTGAGCCCGGCTGAATGAATGTAGGGGCTGCGTACTGTCATCCTAGCACTGTGGGAGGCTGAGGTAGGAAGGTCTCTGCAGGCCAGGAGTGTGAGATCAGTCTTGGTAACATAGCAACATCCGATCTCAAGAACAGCAAAAAAGATTGTTGATATGGGATAGATTCACATACTTTAAAAATAATTAAATACAAAGAAACATTTCCTCAGACCAAAAGTTACTTAACATAGGGGGAAAAGATATCAACAGAGAATAAGAAATTTCTGAAATTGTAAAAGTAAATATGTAGTAAATGGCCCCAACTCCAAGCACTGTATCATGGATGAGCAGTCAACTGGATAGTCAGTTTTTAAACAGAGTTCTGGCTCCCATATCATACAGGATTCCATGGCAGCAGGGCATTCGCAGGGACCAGAGAACTTTCTGGGCTGCCTCGTTCCTCTGCTCCCCTCGGCTGGCCAGGGTGAGTGTTTGGAAATTTGAAAAATCAGTCAGCACAGCATTTCAGACACATAGTTCTGAGCTGACAAACACAAATGTGGAGAGCATTAGGGAGGCATCCAGCATTTCAATAATGCATGATCCCCACCACTTAATTATTTTGAAAACATCTGTTGAAGAAAAAGATGCTCCAGAGGGGAATTAAACAGTCAAATGGACCCGCAACCATGTGGTCACCTTTTGCTCTCTGAAGAGGAGATGGGAGCCTTGGTCAGGGTGGTGGGGATGGGGGGCTGTGTCGCCAGAATAGACGGGATAGTCAGAGACAGTGTGGGCCATGGCAACAACTGTCCTGCGCCAGGTCAATGCACCCTCCCCAGAAATGGCACAAAGGATATGCTGGAAGCACTATGCTTTGTGTCTGTGCCCAGGGTGAGCAGGGAGGATGGAACGCAGAAGGCCGGGCATCCCCAGGGACTTGTCAGAGCACCTGTGCACAGAGGGGACTAGTCCCAGAGGCGTGGAGCTGAAGGAGGGTGGCCTGGGGAGCTGGGTTCTACTCCTCTGTTCTCTCAGGCGGGCAGAGACCTCACAACACCTTCTGTGAGGCCCGGAAGGCTGAGTGCCCCTAGATACCTGGAATGTCTGGAAAATGACGAAACCAGTCATCTCCTTTCGTGAAAAGCTGAGGCTGCTCTGGACTAGGTGGCCTCCTATGGTAAATACTGGGGGTCTTGTTCTTGCTCGTAATGCAAAAAAATCACATGTGAGGAAGAATTATTTAAGGAATAAAGACCTGTCATTTAAAAATCGCTGTTTCATAAAAAGTAAATTCTAAACAGAATTTCTTTTTATTTAAGAAAAAGATGAGTTCTTTCCCTAGTAACGTAGGTCTTAGATTCCAGTTGTTTTTAGGTACATTATCCCATCTACTGCTCAAAGCCAGTGTGAGGCAGAATTATCAAGGAACATTCCGATAATTAGGATAAAAGTCTCCACTGTATTAATCTTTATGTCTAGCTGATTTAGGTAAGAACGCCAGGCAGCTGCAGAGAATCTCCCTAAATGAAGGTAGGTGTTTGGACACAAAAGTGTGCTTTTCTCTTTCATCATCTCCTTCTCAATTATCAAGATAATTTTCTTAGTTTTTCTTTGCATTCAGTTTTGGAATTCATCATTACCCATGGAAAATCTTTCAGCTTATTCTTTCGGAATGCCTAGGGCTGGGTTATAGTTGGATTTCACCCTGAGTCCAGGCTGTGGTGGCAGGTGCAGACATGGATGGGGCTGCTTCCTTCCTGGGGCCCGGCCCTGGACTTCGTGCCGCCCTCTCTCCAGCTTATCGACTGTCCTGGTCTTCTGGTTCCCCGCTGCTCAGTATTCATTTGAGAGCTTTCTCCTTATCTATATTTCAGCATATCCTTTCTAGAGTGATAAATAAATAATCAACAAACAAACAAGGGAGAGAGGCGCCGGGGCCGCCAACACGTGAATCTCGTGCTGCGTTGTGCAGAAGAACCTTGAAAAACACTGATAGTCGATTTCTTTGTGGTCACTGCAGATGCAAAGCACAGAATTTATTCTTTGCCTTTTCACTAGTGGTAGGTACTCCTGGCCCTGGTCAGGCGCCCCAGAGTGGCCTCTAGTGCTGTCCTCGGCCATCGAAGCCAAGTTCTGTCCTTGAGATTTTTGCCTAAGTCATACCAAACAGGTGTGAATTGATATAATTTTTTTGCCCTTAAACCTTTAGAAATTTCACACCCTCTCCTGGCAACTTACTCAAATAACATAGCTCCTTATACTGGGTACTTTTTTTCTTATTTTTAATATAAATGTCTTATGCTGTGGCTTATTTGGGGTTTCTTAATATCTGATAAAAGAAATCTAAGTTTTGAAATTATTTGAGGGCAATGAAACTTATGTGTTTTTTTTTAAAAACCTCTAATTAAATTTAATAGTCCCCTATAAAAAAACTACCATCTAATTCAACCATCTTCATCTCGGCTCCAGTAGCATGTTTGCCCACATTCAAAATTGGCACCTCAGGAAAGGTGAGTTCCTACATTACAGACTTTGTTTACATCAAGCCAGTAAATAAGCTGCAACTAAATAAATTATAAAACAATGGAAATTTGTAACCCAGAGACCTACAGGAATGTAATTTTCTGTATGGTGTCCTTAAAGTCTCAGGCTGGGGAAGGAAGCCAGTCTTGGGGCAGACCTTTGTCTGGGAACTCACTGCGGACGGGCGGCAGGCAGGCAGAGTCATGTGGGGAGAGAAGGAGAGGACACAGCAGAGTACAGACTTAGAAATTCAATGTACACGTCACTCTTAAACATCAGAGTTGATTTGCACCCATTATAACTAAAAGTAAAAAACAGTGTGTGCATGTGTATTATACGTAAGTAAAAGAGAATTACATGAAAATGCTTATAAGATGCATCGGATTTCACAGGTACTATGTATCACTTGACATTTAGTATGTAATCTGATGAGCATAACAATGGTTTTCAATGTACATGTAAAAATTTCCAGGAAACATACATTTAAGAATCAGAGTATTTGTCATATATATTAAAATTAGCTTTCCATTTTCATAAATGAAATCCAGTAGGAATGTTGAGTAACTCTAGGGTTTAATGCTATGCAAGGAAGAGAGGGTATTTTAAAGTCCACACGTGCCCTGGGCCAGTGGCTTAGGTACGGTGAGGTATGGAACAAGGGGCTCCGTGCACCTGAGCTGCAGCCAGGGGCCACACGTCCGGGAATATTTGTCCAGAACCTGCCCTCTGTCAGACACTGTCACAATGCTGTGCGTGGAGCAGTGGCTGTCTACTGGGGGAGCCAGAGACTGCAGAAGGAGCGTGAAGAACCCTGCGAGCACAACGGTGCCAACTGGGGGGTGTGGGGTTCTGGGCCATGGCCGGTGGGGGTCCCTGGGTCCCTCTGGACTCAGAGGCAGGTCAGATGCTTAAGAAAGAGAGTGAAAGAGACAGAATGGGTGGGGAAAAAACAGAGAAAGGAACTGAAAATGCTCAGATAGGAAAGGAAGATGTAAGATCTTTGCTGCGGCGGCCTAAGGCAGACCAGCCTGCCCCCTGGAAACATCACCTGGCAGGTGCGCAGGGCTCTTTGCTCTCCAGGGTTGTGTTGTTTGTTTGCCCTTATCTGGGAGCCCCGTGTGGATCCTTGAGTGGAGTCCTGAGTGGAGCCCTGAGTGGAGCCCTGAGTGGAGCCCCAGTGGAGCTCCAGTGGAGCCCTGAGTGGAGCCCTGAGTGGAGCCCCAGTGGAGCCCTGAGTGGAGCCCCAGTGGAGCCCCGAGTGGAGCCCTGAGTGGAGCCCTGAGTGGAGCTCCAGTGGAGCCCTGTGTGGAGCCCTGAGTGGAGCTCCGAGTGGAGCCCTGAGTGGAGCCCTGAGTGGAGCCCCACATGGAGCCCTGAGTGGAGCCCTGAGTGGAGCCCTGAGTGGAGCCCCACGTGGAGCCCTGAGTGGAGCCCTGAGTGGAGCCCCACGTGGAGCCCTGAGTGGAGCCCTGAGTGGAGCCCCAGTGGAGCCCTGAGTGGAGCCCTGAGTGGAGCTCTGAGTGGAGCCCCAGTGCAGCCCTGAGTGGAGCCCCACGTGGAGCCCTGAGTGGAGCCCTGAGTGGAGCCCTGAGTGGAGCCCCACGTGGAGCTCTTGTGGAGTTGGGAGGGAGACTGAATGTAGACCCAGGAAAGCCCCAGGAGAAGGGATGGGAGTTTGACTTCCCTCTGTGTCCTGAGCCACTCACTGGAGACAGAATTTGTGTTGTCAGACATGCCAGGAAAATGACCCACTGTATTCGAGACCAGTGTTTCTTTTATTCTCCTTATCACACAATGTGCTTCTAGTTCTTCATAGTTCTTTGAATAGACACATTTATTCCTCCTCTTTCTTGAAGCTCTTATAAAATTAAAGGAGACAGAGTGAGCCAGAGAGGGGTGAGACCTTGTCAGGAGACTTGGAAGCTGCATCTGGGTGGACAAGTGGGTGCCCTGGAGGGACTGACCCCGCAGCCTGGGGAAGTTGAGCAGGAGCAAATGGCCCCACCCCAGAAGACACATCACAGGTCCCAACAAGACCAGCAGGGGGAGGGGGCAGAGGAGGCTGTGGGGGTGCTAGGGGGCGATATGGGGGTGACGGGAGCCTGTGGGGGGACTATGGTGGGTGCTACAGGGGGCCTACAGAGAGGAGACTTTAGGAGGACTATAATGGGGTCCCCCACAAGCACTTGTCTTGCTGAGGGATCTGGGAAGTGTCTTCCCCAAACCAGAGCCAGGCAGCACCTTCTGACCCTTCCACTGAGCTCTTGGGGGACTGGGTTCTCCTTCCCCCGAGAAAACCTCCCATGCAAAAGCTTCTGAACTCATGATGGCTTTCAAGTGGAGTTTCCGTCAGTGGAGCAATGATGTCCGTGCACACAAACACACATGCACACACACTCATACGTGCTTACACGGGCACGTAGAGGTTCACACATATACACACGCTCACACACATGCACGTGTATACACATGGCCACACAATCACGCATCCACACAGGCTCCCACATAGGCACACGCACACACACATGTGCACATGCTCACATACATGCACAAATACATGTACACACATCCTCACAGTCACACAAACGCACACACACAGGCACACTTCTATTATTTCTTAAGCATTCTCCAAGGTTTCAAATGGAGAAACCCCATTTGAACAATTCAATTTAAAAGTGTTTTCACAATTCAAAGTACAATTTAAAAGTGTTTTCAAGCAAGAATCTCCTGCTTACTCCCCATGCAGAGGGTGCCCGGCAGTGCTCCATAAAAAGGAGAAGACAGGGCTCTAGAACTGGGCATTGAATGAGAAGAGAGCACGAGGGTAGGAGGGAGGGGACCCAAGGGGATAGGTGTCTGGATTTAGGGGCAGTGCCTCAGACTGGGTGGCAGGATAGAGGGACACATCCCTGGCCCACTAAATGGGGCCCCTGACGTCCGTGCGCTTCTCTGCACTGGGAGGGATTTTGTGGCTCTGGTGAGTGACAGGCTACAGGAAAGTATGAAAGTAGGGAAAAGCAAAACACAGGAAAAGTCTATGGAAAGAAAGAAAATCATAGTGCATTTGGTGGTGGTTATAACAAAGTGCGCGTGTGTGAGGGCTCACTCACACTCTGGAGTGTGGGGAGATGTCCGCAGACTTCTCTTCCCCAATAAGCAGCAAGTCACCTACAGACAGCAGGTTGAGTATTAGGAGAAACATCTAAGCCACACTATGGCTGGTTCTCTTGTCCCATGGAGCAGGAGTTGGGGCTGCGCTGGGGCTGGGCCAGCCAGGCTGTTTTTGGAAAGCTTCCCTGGCAGTGTGCGGACATCTGGAGCCCTGTTCCTCCACTCACCTCACTTTCAGTGGGCAGCTGCTGGGCAAGTGTTTACCCTCCCAGCTCCATGGTCCTGAGCCCAGTGGTCATCCTTGGGACCCCCTTTCTGACAGCATTGCCACCACAGTGCATCGACATGGGGCGTCTTCACACCATCCAGAATCTTGGGCAGATATTTAATAAACACCCACCATTTATCCAGCGATCCTCCCCGGCAGTAAATAAATTTGTTGCTAGCAGGAGCAGAGAGAGGGGAGTGGACACTAATAGATGGTGTGGGTGGTGTTCAGTTTAGAGCAATTTTAAGGAATGAAAGAGCAGATGGGGAGATGGGAACACTAGAAAGATGCCCTGGGAGCCAGCCTGTGGACTCCCCGGACGTCCCGCGCTCTCCCCGCCCTCTGGGGAAGGCATGCCTGGCACCCAGATGGGCAGCCCTTATGCCCACCCTGCTCCCACACACTTCTACTCCCATGATTTGCTGTGTGTTTGACTAGAGCCAGTGTTTGTGACAACTGGCCCCTCTATCATGGTGATCTAACTGATCAAATGCTATTTATCAATAAAAGATAAAACATGAATTTCAATAAGAAGTAAGTTGTCTTTTCCAAGAAAATGGAAATGCAACACAATTGATAAAGGTAATAAGTTACTTTAAAAAGTTCTTGGTCCACATTACAGAAAGCAAAATGGGAGACCAAAATGGAGGTGAATTTGGGGTTCATGTACAAGACAGATGAAGGTGTGGGCAGCTGCTGAGGACACTACAGTAATCCAGGCGGGCCAGGCTGAGGAGTGGGGGTCCCAGAGGCAAATGGTCAGCACTGGGCCCTCCCTGGATGGGAACTGCTGCCCTCGTGTTCATTCTTTGATGAAACAAGTATCTTCCTGAATAGAAACTAATTATTTTACCGCGCTAAACAAAAAGTGTTCTCAGGGTAAAAAGTTGAAGGTCTTCTCCCCAGTGGGCCAGAGACTATTTAAGTAAAAGAAATATCCCCCAAATACATTCTTTACTTGCCTAACTTCTGAACAGTGTTTGCTGAGTGGCTGCTTGGAACAGGAGAGCAGGAAATGAGGACAGTGGGTGGCGTGGATTAGAGGGTGACGCCCCACTGCTACGGGGCAAGGTAAAGGCCGCTGAGTCTTTAGTATGTAATTTAACAGAAACTAATAATTTTCACCAGCTTAAGACTAGTCTAAAGTATGCAAAGGAGAAGCTGAAGGATATTTCAAAAACTCTCCCTTGCAAAGGGTTTTTACCTGTGTTCTGCCATCACACCCTGTGACACCAGCGTCTATGCATTGGACTGCCAGCATGTTCCAGCCAGCGTCCCACGAGCTTCAGGAATCCTTTCTGTGACTCCTACAGAGTCCTTTCTGTGACCCCGAGATGGATGCTGTTATGCACCCACTGTGGATGAGCAAGGTGGGGTACACGGTTGCATGGCAGTTGACGGGAGCTGCAGGTGGGGCAGGACTCAGGACTACAAGCCGTCCCTCCAGCATCCTGGGCTGCTTCACTCGGGGGTGCAGGGAAAGGCCAGTGCGTGGGCCTTGAGTCCTGATTCAATGCTGAGTTCAAAACTCAGTGTGTGGAGGTGTGATGGGAGGTGCCAGGGCTCCAGGGTCCTTGAGGAGGCCACAGATGCTCAGGAGAGCTGATGGCCAGAGGCGGCCAGAGGCAGGACGCAGAAGCTGCCCTGAGATGCAGCGGTACCAGACAAAGGACACTGGATGCCCGAGTGATTTGGGGGAGAGCGGTAAGAAGGGTCAGTAGTCGGGCAAGGGACGAGGGGGCGGAAGGTGTGGGAGGAAGGGCATCTCAGGAAGTATGGTGTGGATGACAGACCCAGCAGCAGCCCACATGGGGACGGGATGGGGAAGCTCACACCTGTCCAGTTGTCCTGTGCCCGTCTGCACGTTCAGACGTTTCCCCCCCTTTCCTGGGACCTGAGCCCTGCCCCGAGTGTAGGACTACAACCCTGTTTTGTTGCTGGTAAGTTTAATTATAGAAAAAGAAAACATCAAATTTGGTATAAATCTCTCCAGATGGACAGGAATACATATTTGTGTGGTTTTTCTTGAGTTCTCTGTTATGGTTGTGACGTAAAAACACTTTGCCTAGTCAAAATCCCCGCTCAGGAGGGATTTACAGATTCCAATTCTTTCCAGGAACTATTTTCACCTCATCTCCCCCTTCCTTCCTGGAGAGATCTCCCGTAAGTGTGGAGGAGTATACGGTCTGCATGGAGCAAACTCCAAGATGTGTTTTAGGAGTTTTCCTTGATTAACTCCTAAATGTGGGGTAAGAACCAGGGAAGACGGCAGAGCTCTCCAGTCTCCCCGGGATGGAGAGGCGGCCTGCACTTCAGGACTGGCTTTGGCCTCGTGTGCCCGTTATTGCTGTGTCTGCTCCTGGGTCCACACATGTGCACGGCTGTGAAGTCCTGCAGTGTGGCCCTCTCGCTAGCGTGGCCTTCTGTGTCCACTGATGCGCTGTGACCACGGTCGGTCCCGCTGTTTGACGTTGCAGAGTCTCCAGCTCGTGTGGCCTTTCCCAGCATTTTGCCTCCAAGTCCTGGTGTCCTGGAATTCAAGGTGAGTCTCAGCTAGACATGACTCAGTTAGCTTTGATTACTCAATTTGACAATCTCTGTCTTTTTTGAAGCATTTATTTACATTTAATCTAATTATTCATTCTTTTGCAGTGGGCCTGTCTTTTTTTTTTTTTTTTTTTTGGCCGGGGCTAGGTTTGGACCCGCCACCTCCGGCATATGGGGCTGGCGTCCTACTCCTTTGAGCCACAGGCGCTGCCCGGCCTGTCTTTTTTGCTGCTTTTTATTTAGCTCTCTGTTTTTGTGCCACTGTCCCCTTTTCCTGACCTTCTTTAGTACTAATCAAATATTTTTTCAATATTTGTGGCCAGGAAAAGAGATCCCTCAGAGCTCTCCCCACAGAAAGTGGGCTTGGTGACAGGGCCAGCAGCTGCAGGCCCAGTTCACGGGGCTTGATCTGGGCCATTTGACCCATGGTCAGCTGTCAGGTGATGGCTGAGTGTGACGGCCATGCCTGTGACACATGGGACTCTGTGCTGGGTGATCTCATCCTGAGGAGTGCCCAGGCCATGCCTGTGACACATGGTACTCCAGGCTGGGTGACCTTGTCCTGAGGGGTGCCCACACCATGCCTGTGACACATAGGACTCCATGCTGGGTGACCTTGTCCTGAAGGGTCCCCAGGCCATGCCTGTGACATATGGTACTCCAGGCTGGGTGACCTTGTCCTGAGGGGTGCCCACGCCATGCCTGTGACACATGGGACTCCATGCTGGGTGGCCTTGTCCTGAGGGGTGCCCAGGTCATGCCTGTAACAGGTGGGACTCTGGGCTGGGTTATCTCATCCTGAGGGGTGTCCAGGCCATACCTGTGACAGGTGACACTCCATGCCATGTGACCTTGTCCTGAGGTCCCCTGTAGTCTGGGTAAATGCTGACAGGCTGCGTCTCAGTCCGAGGTTCTCCCATCTGGCCCCTCTCTTCCTAACAGGATGTCTGTGTCGTGACAACCTCTCAGATCTCCTCACCGACATTCTCTCCTGTGAACTTCTCAGACATCCCATCTTCACACTCCTGGGAGGGCTCCAGGTTACAGTGCAACCCGTTTGGCTCCTCCTCCCTCTTTGGAGGAGCTGATGGGAGGAGGCAGGAGCCACTGCCTGGGAGACCACATGCACCAAACAGCTTCATCTCATCCAGCTGCCTAGAGCTTGTGGTCAGGTAGAGGTGGGAAGCCCAAGATAGTAGGAGGAGCTATGGTGAGGTGACCAGATTTTAACAATGGTAAAGCCAGACACCATTGACTGGGGGTGGGGGGTGGGGTTCTTAATTAAAAATTTGGTCTATATGGAGCAACAAAAATTTTCATAGAATGCAAAAATAGTATTGTAATTTTTTTAAATTTTCAACATAAGTACAATTTACAAATATAATACATTAAAAAATTATGTATAGCATTATTTTATTCTTTGGCATATTTCTCATTTGAGTGATTTTTTTTTAGTAGATTGCTATCGTTTAAAAGGTCATGAAATTTTTCACAAGAATTTGTTAAATTATATTTCACACATAAAATGGCTTTCAAAGTCTCAACACTTAATTGTGATTTTTCTGATGTCCACAATTTATTTACCATAGAAAAAATGCGTTCAGTCGCAGCATTAGTTCCTGGTAAGGACAGCATGTATCCCAAAGTTTTAGTGCATTATTGTATGGAACATGGTTTGTTTCAAAATGATGAAATATTTCTAACCATTTGTTCTCTATTGTGATTTTTACTGATGTCCAAGATTTAACCTTTTCCTTATCAATATATTTGTTTAATGATACCTCGTAAGTTGTGTCACTTTCAAGGCCAGCGCTAGAGTTTTTGCTGCCACTATAAAATATAAATAATATGAGTACTGTCTGCTAAATTCATGAAATAAATAAATTACTTGCCTAAATTATCTGAATAGCTGATTTTTTGACATCACTTGTTTAACTAGCAGTAGCACCCAGTAAGATGTGTATCATCTGAGAGACAGTTACAAAATGTTTTTGTCATTGCCAATGCCCCCAAATGCCATTGTTCATTAAGTCCAAACAATGATGGTCAAATTCTAACAACTGACTGATGAACAATGCGAACTTTGATAAGCAGTTCTCAACAATTATTTGATTGAGAATTTTTTGTTATAAAATTAACAAAAATAATATAAAACTCATATCCTGGTGAAATAGCCACATGGCAGCCAAAAACCGTCTATTCCCTTCCTGTTCTCCTTTTGTTCCCTAGCTTGTCGTGCATTCTTTCCAAACTTGGGACTTCTTTAAAATGCAGCAGGATGCAGGACAAACTGTTAAAAATTGGGACTGTCCCATCAAAAGTGGGACGTCTGGTCACCTTAAGCTATGGGCAGTGCATGAGGGTGGGGAGAAGTAGCAGAGGGAGGGAAGAAAGAAGGGGATGGGGGAGGGAGGGAGGGGAAGGGAGGAGAGTAGAAGAATGGGGTGGGGAGAGAGGAGGGGGGAGGGGGGAGGGAGGGCACTGGGACAGGCCACTGGAAAAGCCCACCTGGGCAGCCTGAGAGAGGGTGGGGAGGGGTAGTAGGCTTAAGACCACGTGTTATCCTATTTAATTTCAATAAAAGTGCTAAGAAGAGGATTTTACTATTTCTGCTTTATAAACAAAAAACAAGAAGCTGGTCAGGTTCCCCAGATCAGAGCTGGGCTGGAAGCCTAAGTCCAGCATGGCTGGAGGGGGCCTGTTGACCAGGGGGCTGGCCCCACACTGGGGTAGGGAACCTCCCTGGGGCATTGGGCTCTGTGGTGTCTGTGAGCAGGCATCTGCCTCCGTTCCCATCCACAAGTGATGTCTGGTCCCCTAGTCGCCATGGCTTCCTGTTGTGTTGACCTCACCACCCATCTCCAGACCTTTCTGCTCTTGGACTCTCACCCCCACCCCCTGCCCCCAATCTGAATTGCTTCCCAGATCTCTTGCCTGGACTCAGACAAATGTGAATTCACCCTCCAGCCTAATCCTGTGTCCCCGTGTGGTCCACAGGGATTGGTAGATCCAGCACCTGCCCTATCCTAGGAGTCCAACTGGTGAGCTTGACAATGCCAGGATTCGGTCAGACCAGTGACAGGACAGCTGAGAAGCAGCCCTGGGCTCTGGATAAAAGTGAGCCATTATTGCCGAGGGCCATAGAGATAAGAGGGAGGTGGGGACACTGGGGCCAGGGGAGGAACCACCTGGGACCACTGGGCTCCCCCTCTCGGGTTTCCCACTTTGCTCAGGTTGCTCTGCTGAACTGTCTCCTCCATTCCCGATGCTCCTGCTGCCTGAGTGAGCTCTGACCGGCAAACAGCCACCCTGTCCCCCAGGGTCCCCTCCCTGAGTGAGGACTACATTTGTCCCCAGCCCAGGGTGTGTGCTGGCAGCCAGTAGGGGGTGTGCAGCTTCCACAGCGGCAGGACCTGCTCTGGCTCCAGGCCACTTGTCGTCAGCCCATTGTCATGGCTCTCCCGGATCCCTGGCCCTGCCCAGCTGAGAAACACAGCATCTCCCCCGACCCCCGAGATTCCCAGAGCCAGGGACACCTCAACGATGGAAGAGACTGTCTGTCCTCCCCCCACAGTCAGAGGAAGCTGCCACCAGCATACAGTTCACTGTCCCAGCAGCGGCAGGACCGTGTCCTTCTGGGCAGCTCAGTGTCACCCTCTTACCAGGCTGGCGGTTAGTGCAGCTGCAGCCAGTCACCAGCCCTGCCCTGCGAGGGTATTTCTGCCAGTGTCCATGTATCTAAAGTAATTTGGAACAAAGGAGGGGAGGTATTGTTCTGTAAACAGGAGATTTGGGGGCCCTGTGATCTCTGTGGCCACTCTCGACCCTGCCACTACAGTTCAAAAACAGCCACAGATGCCAGTCAAACCTCACAAGAAAAGGCAGTGACCTGAGGGCCTTAGAATGAGGGAGGTGGGGGACCCTGCAGGGATTCTGGCCTCAGAACGTCCAGACGCACTGGCCACTGGAGTCTCAGAGCCAGATCCACGTGTTTGACATTTGAGGCCAAAGATCTATCCTTGCCATAGCTATAAAATACTAATCCTTAATGAAGAGGTGGTGTCCATCACAGAACTGTTTTTATGCAGAGCACTGGAAGCATCTCTTCATGTTCTCCATGGTCACATGCGCCTCCTGCCTGTGACTGTGGCCCGGTCTGGCAGCATCCCTGACGTGGTGGACTACTCGTGTGCCAGAGGGAGGTTAGGGCCTGTGGAAAGTGGCCAGTGGGCTGCTCATCTGATCTGAAGCATGAACAACAGAGCGGGATTTGCTTCATGGGAGTCTTCCCTCCCCCGCCTACCTGTTCAGATCCCTGCTCTGCTTGCTGGGCCACCTAAGGGGAGGACAGGAGGTCAGCACTTGGCATCTTCCCTGAAGCATGGGTGAGTGGGGTCATTTCTGCACATACACGCCCACATGGCTCACACCCTGCACACATGTGCTCATGCCTGCACACGCATGTACTCACCCCCACATGCTCATGGCCCCCACAAGGGTTCACACCTGCATACACACATACTCACCCCCACATGCTCATGGCCCCCACAAGGGCTCACACCTGCACACACACATACTCACCCCCACATGCTCATGGCCCCACACATGTGCTCACACCTGCACAC
>CAUYQV010139626.1:0-25922 GCA_963574575.1 Galagoides demidoff | reverse complement strand
AAGGAAGGGTGTTTACTCCGACACATTTGCTGAACCCTGAATCTGACACCTGTGTGGTGGTGCCTCTCCTGGTTCTCGCCTTACTGCTACTGTTGGGACAGCTCTGGCCTTCTGGGCATGCTTGGTGCTTGCATGGTGCCCTTCTTCTTTGACCTAGATAGGAGGGTTTTATACTCACAGTAATGGCTACATGAAGACCTGGCCGAGACCGACTCTTCCTTATTCTGATTTTCCTTGCATGCTGGAAGTCTTTGTCTCAACTTCTGTTTCTTTCCTGGGATCAAGCCCAGAACTTGCATATGTTCCAGAGCTTCAGAATTCCCAGAACATCAACTCCACTCTCACTTGGGCCTGGGATCTGTGCAGGGCTCGTGCTGACTTGGCATTATGCAGAATGTTCTCTCTGGGGCTGAAGCAAAAAGCTTGCTGTCATTTTTCCCATTTTTCATTTCGCAAGAATATTTTGTGGTACTGGGGTTTTCCTCCCAAGGGAGAGTTTCAGGTGATTTACCGGCCTGGGAAGGGTGACTCTTCTGGATTGGAGGGTCCCCCATTTTTGCTTTGTAGGCTTGCCTGGTCTCAGGAATCAGGCTGCAAATTGATCTTTATTGACTTGGAGGCCTTTGGCGGTAGGGTGATAGGGATAAGGGCAGAGATGGGGTTAAAGCCACAATAGTAGCTAGGGACTCTTGTGAAATTAGGGTGGCGTGAAACAAGGGAAAACGAGGGAGAAGACTTCAGAAACAAGATGGGGTGTGGTGAATGATGATGTCTCTCTGTAGCCTCCTCATGATAGAGGGGCTAAATGGGCCAATATTAGAAAGGACTCTCAGAGAGGGGCTGCCAGTCATATCTTAGGAGGAGCTGTGAGAGCAGAGAGGTGATAGAGCAAGGCCTTCTCAGACACGGGAGCAACTTATGGTCTTCCAGAGGCCTTGGAGAAAGGCTGGAGGTCAGAACTTGAGACAACACAGTAAGAGGCGCTCTGGAATCTGCAAGGGACCCAGAGGAACCAGCACTGGTGGGTCTGGATGTTTGTTCCCTCCATATCTCATGTGGACATTTGATCCCTAGTGCTGAATATGGGGTCTGCTGGGAGGCATTAGGGTCATAAGGGCAGATCCCTTATGAATGGCCTGTGCCCTCCCCTCCTTGTGATATGAGTGGTTTCTCCAGTTATCAGTTCACAAAGAGCTGGTTGTTTAAAAGAGCCTGGCTCCTCCTCTCACTCTGTCCTTTCTCTTGCCTTGTGTGTGACCTGTCTGTTCCCTGTTCACTTTCTCCTTGATTAGAAGCTGTGAAACCCCCACCAGTAGAGATGAGAGATGCTGATGCAATGCTTCTTGCACTGTCTGCAGAACCAAGGGCCAAATAAACCCCTTCTCTTTATAAATTACCTGGCCTCAGGTATGTTCTTTATAGCAATGCAAACAGACTAATACAGAGGCTCACCATGCAGTCAATGGCCAGCTCTAGAAGTTGAAAATGCACACAGTTCACAGCAGGTATCTTGACAAAATCTGTACTTTTTTTGGCATGGTGGCGGGGGTTGGGGGTCAGGGCTGTAGTGCAGTGGTGTGATCACAGCAACCTGAAACTCCTGGGCTCAAGTGATCAGCCTCAGCCTCCCGAGTAGCTGGGACTTAGGTGCATGCCACCACGGCTGCCTAAGTTTTCTACTTTTATTTTTTTGGTAGAAAGGGGTCTTTCTCTTGCTCAGGCTGGTCTTCAACTCCTAGACTCAAGCAATCCTGCCTTGACCTCCCAAAGTGTTAGAGTTACAGGCATAAGTCACGGCACCAGGCTCAGAAATCTATACTTTTAATGATGCTTGTTCAGGAGGCTGCAAGAGACAGATGGCAGATGCCATAGCCAGAAGCAGAAAGACCTGGTAGGGAGAGGAGAGGGACTTGCATCGTATTGAGGCTGCCTGTTTCCCCATATTCCTGTCTTTGTATTGTAGAAGAGACTCCCTGCTCATCCACAGCTTTCTTGAACATTCTTTGCTGTGTGATCCCCTTCCTTACTCATCCCAGGATGTGCTAGGGCCCTGCATAAACATAGACTACACCCAGAAGGATTAGGACAAAGTAGAAGAGATGAGTAACATTTTTAAGAAGAGAAAACATGTTAAGTGTCATCACAGGTGAATATGCCATGCTGGAAAACCAGGAGACAAGGTCACATGAGTTGAAGGTAGGAAGCAACATCTCATCAAGAGCTGCTCAAGTAGTCTACTGAGGGAGAATTCTTGCTGACTTTAATATCTACAAGAATGAGTATACAATGACAAATAATAAATGGACATAACGCCAAAGCTTAAGTATGTGTATGTAGTGTTTTAGTAGTTACTGAGGACTGTTTGTTTGTGTAAGGGCACAAGTACAATTGTGCTACATGCATAGATTGCATAGTGGTCAAGTCATTACTTGAATAACATACTCTGTATCTCTTAAGTAATTTCTCAACATTCACCCCCACCCACTTTATTTTATACTACCTTATGTCATCCTTACAAATACCTTTGAATTACACAACTGCTGTTCCTATACTTTGCTCCAGAAATTTCATCAGCCTGGCCCATAAGCCCAGGTAAGAGAAACTGAAGAGTCCCGGGGATATATCTGAGAAACTGACATTTGAGGTCCCTTAAGAAAAGCAGATCAGTCCCTCACTTTTTTTCTCGCCATTTTTTTTTAATGCACCACCAACCACACTATACACACAAACACCATCAACAGTTAGGACCTTATTCTTAAATGTGAATGCAATATTAAATTACCAGATGCCCAAGAAATGCCTTCCAAACAAAAGTCAGAGGCTTACAAAAATGAAGTAAACTCAGAACACAGGAGAAACTAAAGGAAGCAAGAACAAAACCTTTAAAAAAAGAGAGCAATGCCTATCATTGGGTAACACAATGCATTTCTTATTTTAATCAACAATAGTGTAGTACAAAAGTGACCAATCAATGAGAATGAAAGTGCTTTTGAAAATTGAAAATGATTTCCCAAATAGAAAACTTCAACAGAAGGTTTGGAAAATAACATTTAGGAATTTTTAGGAACAAAAAACCAAAAGACAAAATGACAAGTGATTGGAGGTAAAAGTCTGGATAATTATTGGCTGCGTCCAAGAACCAACATCCAACTAAATATGACTTTCAGAAAGATGGGACAACGTAAAGAAGAAATTATTAAAAATGTTTTCAACAGTATTTCTCAGGACTGTGCTTCATAATTGAAAGGGCTTGTGAGTGCCATGAGCACGGATGGAACATGTCCACAGCAAAGTGTATCAGGGCGACATTTCAGAACATCAGAGATTAAAAGCAAATGTCTTTAAGTGTCAAGACTAAAAGAGCACAAATACAAAATACAGAGTGACTGGAAAGATGCTGATACTCTCAGCAACATAGGAAGCTAGATGACAATAAAGAATATCTTTGGAATTTTAATGAAAATAAGTCTTCTAACCCGATAAACAACTATTAACCAGGAATAAAGAAAAAATAAAATACTTTTTGAGAAACAATATCTCAAAAATGTTATATCCTATACATTCTCTTTCACGAAGCCACGGCTTATGTGTTTGTACCAAAGAACAGAGAACAAACTAAGTAGATAGAACACTGAATTCTGAATATTGGGCTCCGAGATAAGACAGCAGAAGATCAAAGTTTCTGTATGACAGCTGTGAGTCAGGACTAGGAAACAACTTGTCCCTACTTGACTAATAGGAGGGAGCAGTGCAGGAGGGATGCCTCCAGAACAAAATACAAATGATTATTCAGTGATTCTGGGCATGAATTAAATTGACTTGAAAGACTATATGTAAGTAAAAAACCATATAAACAAAAATAGGAAAGTTACTGACTCTGTGTGAAATCAAATGTTCCTGAATGTTGTTGATGCTTTTGGGTGTTTATTGGTGTCTGGACACCGAAGACTTAGGTATTTGTTTTAGTCTTCACAGTCTGGGCTTGTTGAACCTGTCTTTCTTGAGGTTTTCCACATATTCAAAGGGAAATGAGTGTTGTGATCTAAGCTTTTAGTCACTGTAGCCATATCAGCACTGAAGGTGTCTGGAGACCAGCAAAGCTGTGACTCTTACAGACTCCTGATGGAACTTCCCTGATGGACTTGGGTAAGATGCAGAATTCCTGGATTACCAGGAAGTATCTCGTTCTCTTCCCCCTTTCTCTACATGGGCTGCTGGAGTTGGTAGAGGAGTGAGGTGGGCACTCCCCTGTGGCCACCATAGCTAGGACTGCCCCAGGCTTAGCTGAAGCCAGCCCAATCTCATCCAAAGCCCATGGCAGCTGCTGCCTAACTCTGATGCTTATTCTAAGCCCAGTGACTCTACTCAGCAGATGATGAACCTGCTAGGACTGAGTCCTTCCCTCCCGGGCAGCCCGTTTCCTTCTGGCCCAAGATGAGTTTATAAATATTATCCAAGAACTACAGCCTGGAATCAAAGACTTCAGGAGTCTGCTTGGTACTTTCTTTTACTGTGGCTGAGCTGGTACCCAAGTCAAAATATCCTCTGAAGTCGTCCCCTTCCTTTTCCTAAGTGGAAAAAGACCCCTCGTTCTGCACTGCTTGGTGTTAGGGGCAGGTTGACACACTCACTGGCTGGGCCACCTCTGCTGGTGTCTCACTGGGCCACATGCACCTCGAGTGTCCTGGCTCCAAGCCCTCACAGCCACAGGAATTTCCCAAGGACTGCAGCCTCTGTGGTCTGAATGCCTTACACATTTAGTCCAAGCCCCAGGCTGTGTTTTGTGTCGGTGGTGGGGCTGATGGAAGTTGGGTTTCAGGGCAGAGGATTTCCCTCTGGGGGGATGGCCTACATGCTCCCTCCATGGGTGCCAGCAGTATTCTGCCCTGAGCTGTGTTCCCCAAGTTCCAATGCAAAGTCCCACAATCACTTCATTCTCCTGCCTCCAGCCCCCGACCTCAGTACCCTCACCAGATTTTTCTCTTCTTTTGGAGCGTTTAAGCAGCACTGTGAGCCACAGAGGAGGAATGGTGCAGGCAATGAAAGACCATCTTTTCTGTCCTCTTTGGTACTTCTTTCCTTGATATAATGTTAAAACCGTGTACGCAGTTCCTTACTTGATTTTTGTTTCTTCTGAAGGTGCTTCTTTGCATGAATCGTTGTTGAATTTGGTGGGATGTTGGCCACCTTGCTCTGCCCTCTGCCAAGATGACCCTTCAAATGCAAACTTTTTCTGTCTACTTGCCCATATCAAGTTTATACTTCTGTTTATACTTGTCACATCATACCCCCTTCTTTCATCTTACTTACAAATCTTTTCCAACGTACATAGATATGTAAATGAAAGAAGAATAGAACTGGTAACATATGAGAAGCAGAGTTGAACTCATCTTTTCGTTTTCACACTAAAGAAACCATCTCTCCTTTGACTTCTTGCTTTATGGTTCAAAGTGGTGTACGAGATCTGCTTAAAGCTAGCCATCAGCTTCATAGGGTCTTATGGATTCTGATTCTGTTGGAATGAATTCACTCGAAGGATCCATTGTTATTCAATATCAATTGGGGAAAGTCTTCAAAATTCAGTGACCAAAGAATTGTGTGACACATAGGCAATAGATTTCCATAGTAAGAGAAAATAGAGAATTTATAATTAAATCATTTTTGTCAATTAATGATTTAAGAGACAAATTTAACACATTCTTTGCCTTTGATGCCAACTAGAATCTAACATATTAATCGCACCAATCTGATGTAAAATAATGCAAATTTCATCCTGCAACTGCTCTTTCCTATTTACTTTAACTGATGAGTCTTTCATGGCTCTCCAGCATGAGATTTTTCTTTTTAAAATATTTATGATTGTGCCAAATATGTGTAGATTCCTTCAAAATATCTCATTTTTCAAAGCAATTAAAAGTGAGAATAGGCTCCATTAAAATTCAGGAATAAAACTTGTCATTAAATGGAGGTAATCTGTGTGCTGAATACCAAAGGAACTGGCAGTTCTAGGCCAATGACTCTGAGCCCCAGCTAGAGCAGAGTAACAAGGCTTTAGTGACTGAAACATGAGGTAAGCCCGAATTCTAAAAAGCCACGGTGAACTTCATTTGCATATATGAGAAATGGAATGTTTTTCTTTTAAACATCTTTTGAAATTCAGGTTGAGCCAATGCATGTGAATAAAGGGAAAGTGCTTGGGACTTAGAATGGAAAATAATAGAGTCTATATAACAAAAAGAGATAATCTGGGCCTATATCCCAATGTATAATGTTTCCATTTCATTCAGGGATGGGTGTTGAATAGTGAGAATGTTCTAAGCAGATTTACATGGTAGAGACTGGTACCACTGTGGAATTAGGCCTGGGGGAGCAGGAATTGAAATACTGAAGTCCTTTTAGTGTTCTTGTCCAATGCTTGGAAAAATGATGTACAGGACTATCTTGAACAGGCAGAATTGAATTACTCATTGGATTTCACTGAGTCTAGATATAAAATCTCTTTTCTTCTCTTATACATCTCTTACAACACCTATTCTCTTTTAAATGAGGTTAATGAAGGTCCTGAGTTACTATCCATGGATCCATCATCCCATTGCAGCTACAATCCCTGTATCTCTTTTGCAACAGCTTTAAGTCAATGAAATCAAGAAAGAGGATCTGTGGCCTTAACTTTGCATGTGTTATTGTAAGAGCTGGGTGGAGGAGGGGGAGGGGTTGGCGACACAAATGCTAAAGTATAAACCAGCTCAAAAGAGAAGTTATGAGGAGGCATCTCATCTTGGAATATCAAAAATATTAAATTCACTATCCAACTGAGGAGAAACTGCCCAGAGGACAACTGCCTCACACTTTGTCTCAAATACTCCTGGTTTTGTTGCTGGTAAATTGGGCTGGATGTCAAGTCCAGGTCCAAGGAGGCTTCATGCTTCTTTCCTTGGACTCATTCCTGACTGTGACCTTGCAGGACAGGTGATATCTTCTGAACATATGGCACCACCAATTGCTGCTGGAGCTTGAGAAAGCTGCAGTTCTAGCTGGAGGAGGAATGCTGAGCTCTGTCCCTCCTCCTTCAGAAAGCTCCACTCTCAGTCAGATATGGAACAGGTGAGTGTCAGCTACCTGACATATGCATAAAGACCCTCATCCTCAAGTCAGGGTGAAAAGGTAGGACATTATTCCTCATTTCACAGATATTTGTGGGGGTACCATATGTGCTAGGTATTGTTCCCAGTACAACCATGAGGGCCTCTACCAATGAGGAAGTTGCAATGTGGTAATAACTAGGGAATGTTGAAATTTTTGGGAGATCAATAATTAATAAAATTTCCCCCCATCCAGGTTCTGAACCAGTTGACAGAGATAAAGTTGACAGGAAGGTAAGATTAAAATAGCAGCTTTAGTATGATAGAGTTGTTGATGAATACTGTTAGATGTGAGTGGACAATGGGTTCCTTACTAATGCAGCCAGGGATTAGATAGATGTAACCTCCAAGTCGCAAACTTCCTTGCTTGTTGCATGGGGGGTAGACCCTGCAAACCATAGGTGAGGAAGAGTAGACCTTGGACTATGCTTCCTGAAGAGTCAATTCCCACAAAAGAAGCTGTGCACATCCAGTTAATTATTCAACTTTACTAATCAGATACATTTCTTCTCTTCTCATAGGAGAATATGTTTTCAAGAACTACTTTTCTAACTTAATCTTCCAAATTTTGTTTTGTGAGATCTCCCAGGTAAAACTTAAGATTAATGAATGTTGAGTGTGCCAAAAAATTTTATTGTTGACATCATTTTTTGCCTTAATTTTTTTCAGTTTATGTAATCTCTCCAGGCGGTGCTCTCCCAGATTAACATCTAACCAGATTTGATGCCATTACTGTTCTTCATAGCTTCCATTTAATATGCTTCATCTTTAGTGTCCTAAATGCATAAACTTTGAGCATGGTCCCATTTCTGTCACTCCACTTTCAATAACACTGTTTCATTGCCGTTTACTCAGGAAGACTTAGTATTTTTCACTGCTGACCATATGGGCTTTCCTCTTGTGGTTTAAAGGTGTCTTTCTTGGTAGTTTTTCAGATCTTTCAGAAATCATTTGAGTCTGCTATTTGACATCTTCCTTCCTGGATTTTTTTTTTTTTGAGACAGAGTCTCACTATGTCACCCTTGGTAGAGTGCTATGGCATCACAGCTCATAACAACGTCAAACTCTTGGACTTAAGTGATTTTTTTGCCTCAGCCTCCCAAGTAGCTGGGACTACAGGCACTTGCCACCATGCCCGGCAATTTTTTGTTTGTAGTTGTCATTGTTGTTTAGCAGGCCCTGGCTGGGCTTGAACCCTCCAACTTTGATGTATGTGGCCGGCGCCCTATTCACTGAACTATGGGCACTGAGCCCATTCTTTCTGATAGCATAACAATGAAGACAAATAAATATTCCTCTGTTTAAACCTTGCTTCCCAAACTTTTCTGCATGTTGGCACCATCTGGAAGCTTTAAAAACACTGATAACAGCTCCCATTCCTAGACATCATGGTTTACTTGTTCTAGGGTGCAGTTCCCTAGTAATCGTATTGCTAATCTTTGAAACAACTAAAATAAAACATGTCTCCCTCTCCTTTCTGTACTTTAAGAGTGATATGGACTTTTCTCATGTTATATCCATCTGTTCTCACTTTAAGTTCTGATTTCTTTTATATCTATTTAGTTTGTTTGCTAACATCTCAACCACCCTCTTAAGTAAGTCTCTCTCTTGCTTCTGCTTAACTAGTATGTTGCTCTTTACTAGATTTTCATTCTTCAATTGTTCCTACATGTATTAGAATAGGAAGACTAAAGAATCCAAGAATTTGATGTAGTTTCTTTTTTTTTGAGACGGAGCCTCAAGCTATCCCCCTGGGTAGAGTGCCATGGCATCACGGCTCATAGCAACCTCCAACTCCTGGGCTCAAGCGACTCTCCTGCCTCAGCCTCCCAAGTAGCCGGGACCACAGGCGTGATGTAGTTTCTTTATAATAAGGTTTCCCTGTCTCTTTATTTGTCAATTAACAAAATCTAATACTTTTAATTTGGGTCTAAAATTAAAGACCAAACATTGGGGTTACTTCTGGGCCTATGGCAAAGTTTTATGAATTGAAAGTTAATTGCTTCATAGTTTTCTTCTGATTGCTGAATGAATAATGAATTCAGGACTAGGGACCAATCCCTAAATGTCTACCCTGATATGGTATGAAGATTAAAGCCAGAATCTCACTAATACTCTGTGGAAATCAGCAGCAGAACACATCTGACTATAAAACTTAAAATAAAAGAGTATTTCCCTTCCATTGATACCTTCGGAAGGTCCATCCACATCATTGCACTCAACACAGGGCTGAATCATTCTCGTGAGGTTCAAGGTCAGACTGCAGTAGGACAAATCCAGAATACTGGGGTATGGTCCAGTGCCTACAGCTTGGTCTTCATAAAAGAGCAACTTACCTGTAGTCAAAGCTGTTGTAAGATTTGATGACCTGAATAGATTCAAATGCCAATGTTGAAGCCAAAATCTTAAAGCCATTCACTAATATATCAGTAAAAACAAAAGAGCAAAGAGAACAAAACAATAAGTCCTCCAAGTTACATGCTAAAACCAAAACGCTAGAAACATACTTCTCTTGGGCCACACAAGTGCTTCAAACTCCAGGTATTATTTTGAATGTTGTGTCTGAAGGGATTATGGTAAAATTTGCCCTTTTCCCCTAAGATGGTTCACTGAAAAGATCAACTTACAGTTAAGGTAGATTAATAAGAGAAAAGTTTATTTCCAAATACTATGCACATGGGGGGGAACCACAAGAATGACTACCCAAAGTAATCACATTCTGATAAGTCAGTGGCTTTTAAAGATGTCTTTTAGAAAGGTGAGGGGAGAGAAACAGGAAAGTATAGGTAGCAAGTGGTTGCTTGGGAGGATGGGTAGATGGAGGGAAACAGATTTATTTGTGAATTAATCTGAACAGGTATTGGGTTTCAAATGATCTTGTAGCCAGGTCTATTAGCATGTGATAAGGAGCAAGCAGTCTTGTCTGATTCTAAATCAGGTTTCTCAGGTTTTATGGAGAGGCCAGTGGATCAAAAATGGCCTTTAATTTAAAATATTCTTTATACCAAGGAATCATATTTTGGGGTGAAATTTCCTTAGCTCCTTCATATCCAAGTTCCACTCTTCGTCTATTTCTCATAGTTTTTAAACTAGGGCATGAGAAAAACATTAGCTGCTATCTTCCTTCGATTAGGGTCAAAAGGATAAGGACTGTGAGTCAAAACACCAACTTGTTAGTAATAGGGCTTTTGGAGAATATAACTTAGTTGTGTGACAACAGAGGTCTTTTCATGTTGCAACCCTAAATTAGATAACTTTATCCAATCACAGGAAACTAGAAAAGCACACACAACTCTTGAAGGGTAAAGCAGCCAGTTTCTGTAAAACAAATGGCTTAGAAGAACAGACCACAACACGTGCTTCCCCAAGCCAGGCTGGCCCAATGTAGGCTTCATCCCAAGCTCATAAATCATCTAAGTTACTCTTCTAAAAGGGTTCTGTTAACAGAAGCTTCTCAATGTGAGAAATAGGAGCCAGGGGAGAGGAAGTTTTATTCTCTCCAACAAAGGAAACAAGATATGAACACAAGTGCCCATAACACCAGCAACATGAGATTGAAACCATGAAAACAAGCGTCGCAGCTTTAGTTCTGAGGAAGAAAGAAGACTCATGATTATTGTCGTGAGAGACAACCTGTGTATTAATTCTTGCAGAGCAGGAGACACAGCACAAAAATGGGATATCTGTTATAGAAGCAACCATGGCAGAGACCCTGCCAGAGAATGAGATAGAAAAGTTGCAGATGAAGTGTCATCTCAACTCTGTCTCTCAATTTAACTTCCACCATTCCTCCCCTAATTAGCTGAGCTCTCTCTGTTAACCAAGTTATTCCTATTTTCATTTAATATTTTATGAAACATCTCATATAAAATCTTTTCCATGTCTCTTACAGTGTAAAGATGACACGGAACTGAATCTTAGCACCTCTAATTCACTATATTTTATGGCTTTTCCTCTAACAAGAATCATATTCTTGGGAGTTGTGATCGTAAGTGATTGAACTCCAGGCATTGTCACAAGGCTGGCAACGAGCTGTTGGAGCAAACTCTTATTCATGGGACCATGGGGTTGTGATGACACAGGGGCAGCCTGAAGAAGACAGTTCTTTGAGCAGGACAGCAAGTTTATCCTGAAATTGGGTAGGATATCCTCCTACTTGGGAATAGAGAAGAAATACTCTCATTGTTTTCTATTTATGAAAAAACATCCATCCATTCCTGTGTTTACTGCACTGCCATGGAAAAAGCACAAATTATCTTTAGCATGTAAATGTGTATTAACACAAATCTTATAACTTATTAACATATTACAAAAAACTATGTGACTTTTCAATGATATGAAAATCTTTTCTGTCTGACAATACACACTCAAATATAGTAGAATTTTAGTCTCCCTTACAATCTTCAGTTAGCTAGCTGTCAGGAAAGTAACGAAATCTAGAATTATGAATTATGCAAATTTAGTACATTAAAAATTCATATCAAGTGAGAGTAGGAAGGTGAGCTTAGTAGAATACTAATTGTCTTTAAAGGTAATAATTTTGTTCTTAAATGATGACTCTCATTGTCAGGTGTTGCCTGGATCTTGGTCTTCATTGTTTCCACGACTAGAGACATCTGGCCACAGACCATAGGACATCACTTAAAACAAATCTTTGTGACTTAAAATGGAGGCACCTGTGTGGGTCATCACACCCTGCTTGTTCCTCTTGTGACAACTGAGCTGCTAGTCTGTCCCTTTATCTCCCAGTCAGGATTTAGCCTCCACATAGGACCAGACTTCTGAGGGAAGGTCCTGCTTTGTGTGCTCTCATCTTCCTCCCTAGAGCACTTCACAGCACTTCTTTAATAACTTCTTTATTGATTCTATTTTACATGAGTGGAAGTCTCCTCTCTTACAAGTACCACTATGAGGATTAAATGAGATGTATCTGGATTCTCCATTCTGTTCTATTGGTTTGTGTCCCTATTTTTTTTTAACCAATACCATGCTGTTTTGGTTACTATAGCCTTAAAGTATAGTTTGAAGTCTGTTAATACAATGCCTCCAGCTTTCTTCTTTTTGCTTAAGCAGCCATCATACTTCAGTATGCAGCAAATGAACTTTATGTGTACTTCTCATTTCATCATATGGAATATTAGAAAAGTGCATTAAGGAAGTAAAATTTATTAAAATTATTTTTTTACTCCTTCATTAAGGACATCTTTAATTGAACACCCCCCCTCCCCCCGCAAGTACATGGCTATGAAGAGTACAAAATTACTGGTGGATTTTTAAAAAATATTTATTTATTTTTATTTCAGATTAATATGAGGGTACAAATGATTAGGTCACATTGTTTGTGTTTGCTAGGTAAAGTCCAAGTTGTAGTTCAGCGCTTTTCCCAGGAGGTATGCCATATACTCTTACATTGTGCTGGTTAGGTGAGAGAACACCAATCCCTCTCCCTTCTCCAACTTCCACATTCTTCCCCACTTGAATATAATTGTGTTTTTCTCTTGTGTGGGTGTGTATTTGTTTGTCTACTGGTTTCATATTATAATTGAGTATGTTGTCTACATATTTTTTCCATTCTTGTGATACTTTACTAAGGAGAACATTTTCCACATCTATCCAGGTTAATATAAAAGATGTACAGTCTCCATCCTTTTTATGAATGCATAGTATTCCATATAATACATATATCACAGTTTATTAATCCATAGGTTGATGGGCACTTGGGTTGATTCCACATCTTGGCAATTATAAATTGAGCTTCTGTAAATGTTCAAGTGTAAATGTCCTTATGGTAAAATTTTTTTTCTTCTGGGTAAATATGTAGTAATGGGATTGTGGGATCAAATAGAGGGTCTACTTTTAGTACTTTAAGGATTCTCCAAAATTCTTTGCAAAGAAGCTATATTAGTTTGCCATCTCATCAACAGTGTAAAAGTCTTCCCTTCTTCCCACAACCATGCCAGCTTTGAGACTTTGTGATGTGGGCTATTCTCACTGTAGTTAGGTGATATCTCAGAATGGTTTTGGTTTGTATTTTTCCAAAAATGAGGGATGATGAGGGACGATGAGCACTTTTTCATGTGTGTATTGGCCATTCATCTGCTTCTTTGGAGAAGGTTTTGTTCATGTCTCTTGCCCAGTGATAGATGGGATTATTTGCTTTTTTTTTTGTTGTTGTTGTTGATTAATTTGAGATCTCTATAGACAATGATTATAAGCCCTTTGTCCAATTTGTAACATGCGAACATCTTTTCTTATTCTGAAGGATGTCTGTTTGCTTTAATTGTTGTGTCCTTAGCTGTGCAGAAGCTTTTCAGCTTAAATCCCAACTATTTATTTTTCTTATTGTTGCGATTGCCAATGGTGTCTTCATAAATCTTTACCCAGGCCAATACCATCAAGGGCTTTTCCCAATAAATTTTCTTCCAGAATATTTATTGTTTCGTGTCTTAGGTTTAAATCTTTTATCCACTGTGCATCAATTATTGTAAGAATTACTGGTACATTTTCACTTTGGTGCCACTGCCTTGATTTGTGTTCACTGCTAGTAGTTTTATCCATGATTGACTTTACATTATCAGTACAAATGTCAGTATAATGAAAAAAGACATATAACTTCCTAACATTGCTATAAAAACTAGTTTTGAATTTGCAGAGCTTCTAATAGGGTCTTGAAGATCCCAGGGGTTCTCGAAACACTCTTTGAACTACTAATAGATGCTTTAGATGTGGCATAATGGAGTAGGCCCTCAGTAAGGAACGTCATTTTCATTATGGTGCTATATTACAAATTTTATAATGTGAGTATGTGTGTGTGCACATGTCTGAACATACGATGTGGTATGTTATTATCACAGATCTATGAGAAAGGCCATGTCTTGAAACCTTTGTGTTATAGTAGTTTTGACTTTTCCCTTTTGTTCCCTCAGCTCTTGGAGTGGTAGCTGCTTCCTGCGGTTACTTCTGCAATAACTTCATCACTGCCTTTGTGCCTGGTGTAGAACTAAACAAAGACCACCCACATGAGAACAAATGGAGGTTATTTATTCGGAGTTTGGTGTAGCAAAGGAGTCATTCACCATCACTTGGCATTTTGCAGAAGCTCCAGGAAGGCATGCATGGGAAAGCCTTGCTTTAGGTATGCCCTGATTAGAGGTTGGTAGCTGGAAGAAGCTGGAGGCTGATTATTTAGAGGTGGGACATCTTATGTGATTGGTTTGGAGAACATGATTGATCCTGAGTTGGAAGCAGGGAAAAAACAGTAAAACTGGTCATCAGGTTCTGACCATTCCTGGCCTATTGCTGCAGAGGTTTTGGGTCAGAGTTTTGTTGTCATGTACCGTCTGTCCATCTTTCACTGGTACATAGTTCTTCATATGAAGTTCACTCTGTTAAAATGACTGATATGGTTACTGTTGCCTAGGTAGACTCTGATAAAGATCCCTAGGCCATGTGCTCCTTGCTAACCTAACAAAGTTGCTTATAATATAGTGAAACAATTGGGTAAATTATTTGATGAATATTTAAATTATTGCAGTTTACCACAAAGATGTACAATGAGAAAGGACAAAGTGAGAAGGTGAAACAGGAGGGTCACTCACTGTCCTGATTTGCCCAGAACTGACGAGTTTTGGGGAGTCGTGACTTTTCAATGCAAACACTTGAACAATCTAGACAAATCTGGATATTTGGCTGCCCTATAATAATGCCCAAGTAGTACTTGACTAGCAACCCTTTTTTCCCCTACCCAAACAATACAAAATACTGTAATCGATAAGAACAGCATTCTGTTTGATTGTCGATGGGTGCAGGAAATCAAACACCTAATGTGGTGGAGGTGGAGAAACATAAGAAATTTCAAAGCACATTCCGTACTAAAGGTGTCCCTCCGAGTTTTGAGGAGGCTAATTATTCTCTTAATCCAATCCGTTAGCCCAGTTATCATTTAAACAGTCTGTACCTCTTACACATTTAATATGATACAATTTATCCAAAAAAAGCTTCCAGAAACAATACTATTTTTAGGAACAGAAAATACTCTTCTCCCCTCTACTTCTTTATATAATGCTGCCTGAGGACAATTACACACATTCACAGGTGACATTTAAATTTGGCAAAAGTGTGTGTTTGTTCCAAAACAATTGAACAAAAGAAACTGAGATAAACACAAAATGTTTCATCATTTGAAGACATTTCCTCTGGCCCCTTAACGGAGAGCAGTTTAATTCTAAGAGTGCATGTATTGATTCAAGTGCTGGCCCCTAGATACTTAATAGATGAATGAAATCCATGAAAAGGGTGCTTACTGTTCACATTTCCCAATATGAGAGAACAAGTATTAGTAAAGAGAGACAGTTAATTTTGGAAAATGATACTTCCCACAAAAGATTGCATTTATCGAAAATGTTTTATAAAATAAGGTTGTAGGTTATTAGCATGAAATAATACAAGGCTTTACAGAGAATGAGGCCAGAGAGAACACTTAGGGAGGACACCTCTGGAAGCAGCTTTGGATGGAGAGCACAGCCTCAGCTGCCCGGAGCAGAGTTGGGCCTTTAGGGAACACCTAATCTTGGGAAGCTTGTGAATAAGAGTAGATCCTTGAGTTTTAATTTTAGCTCTTCTTCTGTTCCCTCTCTCCATTTCTAGTTTTAGGTCTCTTCAGCTGCTCCGGATTGTTGTACCTCATACATCTCCTGCCTGCCTAAAAGGTCCTTGCAAGTGGGCCTGCTTTGAATAATGGGAGGCATTATCTCGTTAGAGAGTTTGTATCTGGATTTATTTATTAAAAGAAAAAAGAAAGGAATACTGGCGGATCCTGTGCTATGTCTTTAGAGGAGTATCTGAAATCTATGACATATAGAAACAAGTAAAGCACCTTGCAGTGTGGTAAGTGACTGGCTAAGGAGATGAGGTAGGAAGAAGAGGCACTAACTACTAGATCGCCAGGGTCTTCGGGCAGTGTGACCGGTTTCACAAACATTAGTGCTTTTACATGGCACAAAAATCCCATGATAATATGTGTGACTGGAAGGGTGAGTAGACTGAGAGCTGGAGAGGGAACCTTGATGAAGGTCATTCAGATTGCTGAGAATTGGCCTCATAGATCATTTGTCCTATTAGGTTCCTTTTATCAAAGTAGCCAGTGTCAAAGGAAAAAACCAAGCCAGACACTGTTAAACAGGCAAGACTTAGTCAAAGCTATTACAGAGACCAGAAATATGTCTGAGGTCAACTCTGTTGGAACAAAGAGCTGGGTTCTGGGGTGGGGTGATCTTTGGCCATCTGAGTTTGTTAATTGGCTTGACTCAAAGGACAAGTAAACTATCAGTATCTTAGTGATAAAAGGATACAACTTGGAGTAAGGAACCTGACAAAGTAAGGCAAACTAGGGCTTCATGGAAGAATTTAGGAAAGCCAGTCTCTGGAGTTTGTTTTGGATGTCTGTTATTGAAAGACTGGTTGCACCATCTGCTAAGACTTGGCAGTGGAGGATATTTGCTGTGAGCAATCAGGCATTTAGTGAGGAAAGTTCCTATGGAAATCTAAAGGAAAAAAAGATGAATAGTTGGAGCAGACCAGTTTTTGTGCCCACAGGGAAGCCTTTCAAGGAGATTTCTAGACATGGGGCTTGAGGCTTCCATAGATCGTGAAATGAGGATGTCAGCAGCAATCTGAAGGATTTTCCAGTTTGTAGTTTCAGTGTTTTTGGTGATGGCATAGACATTCAAACTGGAAAATCCTTCAAATTGCTGCAGATGTCATGAAACATAATAATTGAAATAAACTAATCACACAAGATTTCCTGGCTTCTAGCTAGCTCGCCCACAGCTTCTCTAAGTCAGCACCCTCCAATCAGGACACATCTGAAGCCTTCCTTTTTTCCTACTGTAAAGATTTCCCACTCCTCCGTCTGAATATTTGTTCAATGCAGGAAGTGATGGCTGGCTCCCTTGCTACAGCAAGCTCTGAATAAATAGCCTTTGCTTTTTCTTGAGTGGTCATCACTTACTTCTACATGTTTATAAGAAACCATTTAAAATATCTACTTTACTATTTAAGAAACTACTGATACCATTAATCAAACCCCCATTTCCAACATATGTTATGTCAGTTGGCATGGTTTGTGGTAAAGGAGGAGATAAGATAGCTGAGACATCAGCTGCGGTTATATCTGGAACGTGGCCTTTCTGATTAGATGGTGGCTAACCACACCTAGAGCGTGAACTGAACCAGGGAACTCATTTCTTAAATCATCTTAATTCCTTTAATCCCCTTATCTCCTGTAATAAATCCAGCAATAAAACCTGATAGATCTGCTTCTGAAATGCATCTCAGTGTCTTCTACTTATTTTCATGTCCCACTGCTGCTATCCTGTCCCCATCAGCAGGCTCTCTTGCCTGGACTTTCTCTTTCTGTTGTTCGTATACATCCAATCTCCAGAGAAGGCACAGGAATTTTTGAAACATGTATATCAGTTATTACGTCAGCCCCCAATTTAAAACCCTCAAAGGGCTTTCCTTTCTACTAGAACAGTCTTATTTTGGCCCTCTGTCCCCCACTTACAGAAGCGAGACCTGACCTCTCTCTCTGCTCTCATCTTATTTTACTTTTCCCTTCACACACTAGTCCAAGGTTTCTCTCTCCATTCTGTTTCTTTTACATGCCAAGATTTTTCCATCTGAGAATAATACATTTGATCATGAGCCTAATAATACATTTGATCACGAGGCAAAAAATCCTCAGGATCATCACCAACTTCTTTCTGTCATATTTCATATCAGTTCATCAGTAAATGTTATCAGTTCCACCTTCAAATTATCTCCAGTCTCTAACCACTCTCACACCTCCCATCCTACCACCTGGTCCAAGTCTGACCTCCCGCCCTATAATCTCTTCTCAACAGAGTGGCCAGCAAACCCATTAAACAGATTTCCAGCTATGTCTTCTTCGCCCCAAACCTTCTTATCTTGTTATCCGCTGCTCAAAACCATCTCATTTCATTTCCAGTAAAATTCAATTGTCTATAATGTACTGTGAATCAGCTCTCCGCAATCTAATATCATCTCTTCCATCCCCCACTCTTCCTGCCACCTGTTTCCACCCCTGCCAAATGGGCATTATTACTATTCCCTTAATATGCCAGATACGCCTTCTCTCTCAGGGTATTTGCACATGCCGTACCATCTGCCTGGACTATTCTTCCCCCAGATATTCAAATGGTTTGTTTCTCAATCCTTTCAAGTCCTTGCTCAAATGTCGCCAGAAAAACGTGACCATCTCTGGTCACCCTATCTCAAATAGCAACCCCTTCTCTGATCATCTTATTCCCCAGTGACCCCCTGGTTCTCTAACATAACTTCTGTCCTTTATTTTGCTCCTTAGAACTTTCATTATTTGACACATGATTTACTTACCTGTTTATTATTCGTTTAATGTTTGCCTCTTTCCAGTGAGATATATGTTCCATGGGGCATAGACTTTTTCTTTTTTGTTCACACACTTTATGTCATGTACCTAGAACATGTACCTTCATACAACATTTAGCTCTCAATATTTATTTATTCAGTGAATGAATATACCTCTGGACTTTTCAAATATTTGAACCTATTTCTTGATCAAACAAACCTGAATCACATTTCTATCCTTTACAACTAAGTTCTTAACCTGGCACTACTGATATTTTGGGCCATATAATTTTTTGTTGTGGGGAGCTGCCTTGTACATTGTGGTATGTTCAGCAGAATCCTTTCCCTCTTCCCACTAGGTGCCAGTAGCAAGCCATTAGTGGTAACAACCCCCAAAATGTCTCCAAACATTGTCAAATATCCTCTGGGGGATAAAATCACCCCTATTTGAGACTGAGATCACATATGATCTCCATGAAGTTGGATTGATTTTTCTCTGAATCGGAGTTAGAAACCCTTCATCTGTGCCTCTGCAAGAATCTATTTTATCCAACTGTCCCTGTGTGTATAATTGTTTTGTGTGGCTATATATCCAAATAAAGAGTAATAACCTCCTTACTTGTAAGTAGATGGTGACATCCTTGAATATAGGAACTGTGACTTTTATCACTGTATTGGATGTATTTAACACTCTGCACACCAAAGGATCAGTAAGTGTTTCTGAATAATTGAGTATATGGTGTTGACTCTCTTGTCCAGGTAAAGCCAATTAACAAAAAGCCAATTACCATTTTGGTAATTAAGAAATCAGCTAAGGCTTTGACAAGGCTATGACATATAAACAGAACTTTATAGTAGAAAATTCTTAGCAATGAAGGGCAATGAAGATTAGAGCTGAGTGCCTACTATAGAGAACTATCTCCTATCAAAGAGAATCATTCAACAGTCAGTGCGAGCATAGGTGCTACGGTTTGTTTGAATAATTTAGGCTGTTCTGCATCCAATGCACCAGGGGTAGGTAATTTTCTGCTCTATGTTTCCGGAACAGAATATGAAGCTATCACAGACATTATTCTTACTTTCAAAAAAGTTCCTGAAAAGAAAAACCTGAAATAAGTGATACGAAAACAAGCTTGTGACTCATTCACTTTAGGTATTGCTGAACTATGTAAATGAGAGTACCAGTGATTGGATTTGGACTATTTCACTGAAAGTGGTATGTGCAATTGTATGTTTTGTTTTAAAAAATCTTTTGGTTTTGCTTAAATACATAAAACTTGCTTAACTTATTCTGTATTATTTTTTTGAAAGTCCAAATAGATTTCACATTATAATGATAATTGGAGATAAATTTGAAATGAAATAATTTTAAGGTCACTTAAAATTTTTTCTAATATTGTCATCGAGGGAGATTTAAATATTCATATTAATATTTTCTGGCAAAAGAGGAATTTCTATAATATTTGAAATATATTTGTGGTGATAAACATCAATGAGACTAAGAAATGCACGCCTCATTTTAACTTGCAGCTCAGAAACTCTACCCACATCCTGCAGAAAAATCAAGTGGAAGAGAGGCAAAACCTGCCTGGAAAAGATAAAGAGTAGTATTTCCTCATCAAGATTGAGGAGGTCAGCCTCATCCTTCCCATCTCTGGAAATGTTGTAGAGCTCTTTGGTATACCTAACATCATTTTACCCTTAGGAGATTCTGTGGAATAGATAAGACATATATATTTGTTCCCATTTTATGGTAAAAAATATGTCAAGAGGCATTAAATGACTTCAATCAAATCACATTACTAGTAGGGTGATTGCACTTAGTGGAAACTAGCCATTCAGTCCTGCTTCATAGAAAAGACGTAGTTTACTTGTTGCCCAACTTCTTGTATAAGTGGAGTTCTCCAGAACTTTTAGCAGGCTCTTTGTGTTCATATTCAGACTTTGTGAGATACAGAGGAATTATGAAGTGAGACCACTATCCCAAGGGTCCTTATACACACAAATAATCCACCTCAGACATGAATGAGCTGTCCTAAATCTTTTCTTATAACCATTGTGTTTAGAGATATACCATTAAAAGGAGATATTAGATTGCTCATTTTCTTAAATGGCAGGTGGACCATACTTTTCGAAATTGAAATAGAATAGTCTAAGTTGAATGCAACATCAAACTGCCATCTTCAAATGGAATGAAGAACTGTAGACTGAGGATCGTGACTATTTTGGGGGCCCCCATTACCATTGTACATGTGTCCAGAAAGTAACTAGCTATAAAGTACTTTCAAATACCTATATACAGGTAGGATTCTGAGGGAAATATACATTTACTTGTAAGAAGAAATAAAATAGTTTGAACAAGACAAGGATGCCCACTGTCATGACTTATATTCAACATAGTATTGGAAGTTTTAACCAGAGCAACCAGATAAGAGAAATCAGGGCATGAAAATCAGGAAAGAGGAGGTCAAACTATCCATTTGCTGATGACATCATTTTATATCTATGAAACCTTAAAAACTTCACCAAAAAATTTCTAGAATTGATAAATGAATTTGGTAAAGTCTTAGGATATGAAATTAATGTTCACAAATCAATAGCATTTCTATATACTAGCAACAGTCAAGTTTAGAGTCAAATCAAGGACATAATACCACTTACAGTAGTTACAAAGAAAATAAAATACCTAGGAGTATACTGAAGCTAGGAAATGAAAGCTCCCTACAAGGAGAAACTAATGAAACACTAATGAAAGAAATCATAGATGATGCAAACAAATGAAGAAACATACCATGGATTGGAAGAACAAACATTGTTAAAATGTCCATACTGCCCAAAGTTATTTACTTAAAGATTTAAAGTAATTTCTACCAAAATTCCAATGTCATTTTTCATGGATCCAGGAAAAATAATTCTTAACTTCATATGGAACAAAAAATATCCCAAATAGCAAAAGCAATCAATCTTAAGGGAAAAAAAAATCTGGAGGCCTTACATTACCTGACTTCAAATTTTAATACAAGCCTATAGTAAATAAAACAGAATGATAATACTATAAAAGTTGAGACAGAGATCAATGGAACAGACTAGAGAGCCCACAAATAAAGTCCTCTACTTATAACTAACTGATCTTTAACAAATCAGATAACAACACACACCGGAGAGAGGATGTCCTATTCAATAAGTGGTGCTGGGAAAACTGGATAGCCATATGCAGAAGATTAAAATTGAATCCCTATGTCCTACCATATATGAAAATCAAGACTTAAATCTGAGATCTGAAACCATAAAAGTTCTAGAAGAACACATAGGAAAAACTCTTCTAGAGGTTGGCATAGGCAAAGAATATATGACTAATCCTCAAAAGCAAATGCAACAACAATGAAAATAAATAAATGAGACTTATTAAACAGAAAAGTTTCTGCATAGCAAAGGAAATAATCAACAGAGCAAATAGATGACCTATAGAACAGGAGAAAGTATTCCAAAACTATACATCCAATGAAGGGCTAATATCCAGAATCTACAAAGAACTCAAAACAAGCAACAAAAAACCAAATAACTTCATCAAAGAGTGGGCAAAAGATGTGAACAGATTTTTCTCAAAAGAAGATAGACGAATAGCCAACAAACATTTTAAAAAAATGCTGAACATCACTAATTATCAGGCAAAGGCAAATTAAAGCCAGAATGAGGTTCATAACAGCTTACCTCTTCCAGTGTGGCCATTATTGTCAAAAACAAAAGATGTTGTAGCTGAGGTGGTAAAAAGGGCACACTTAGATACTGTTAGTGAGAATAGAAATTAGCATAACCTCCATGGAAAACAGCATGGATATTCATCAAAGAACTAAAAGCTGGCCTGCCGTTTAATCCAGCCATCTCACTATGAGGTTATCTACTTAAAAGAAAAGAACTCACTGTATCAAAAGGACACCTGTACCAGAATGTGCAAAATTCCCAATTGCAAAGACATGGAACCAGACTAAGTGCTCATAAATTGATGAGTGGATAAAGAAAAGGTGGTATTGATAAAATATACACCATGGAGTACTACTCAACTATAAAAGGATGAAATAATATCTTTGCAGCAACTTCTATGGAACTGTAGGCCATTATCCTAAGTAAAGAATCTCATGAATGGAAAAACAAATGATCCATATATTTGTTCTCACTTATAACTGTGAGCTAAATGAGAGATATACATGTTCACAAAATGGAGTTAGGGACATTGGAAACTAAAAAGGGAGGAGAGTGGGAAGGGGTAAAGAATAAAAATCTACCTAGCAGGTCCATGTGCATAATTCTGATGATGGGTACATTGAAACCCCTGACTTCAGCTTGACGACAATTCATCCCACAACAAACACTTTTACTCCCTAAATTTTTTGAAATTTAAAAAATGTAGTTTAAATCACCACCATCGACTTCAATAAAGAGAAGAAAATCTGGTTAACCAGATTCGGTGGAATTTTTTTGAAAATGAATGAGCACAAAGGAAACGCAGCAGTATCAGCTAATATCAGCTAGTTCAGACCTGAGAGGTTTTGTCCTCTATGTTCTGCCAAAACCCAGCTGGAGAAGTGGTGCTCAGAGACCCGCACTCTCCTATATCCTTTAGTTAGTCCAAATTCTATTCCTGAGCACATTTAACCAGCAAAGTATATGGAAAGCTTTTGCTTTGCTTCTCAGCACATAGTTTTACTTGTTTTAATGCTTTTGCTCATACTTCATATAATACCAACAACAGGAGCAGCAACAAAAGTACAAAACAGCCATATGGAATTTGGGACTACCTTTGCTGCAAAGTGGTGGGGTATACGTACTGTTTTTGTTATTTACAAAAACAGTGTATCTTTAGTATCTCCGACAGAGCTGTATATATAGTAACTGTTCAGTGAATATCTGTTGAACGAAAGGCTAACTGGGTTAATAAAGAAGGGCTTATTAGCAGCACTCTTGATCTTTCAGGTCCTGTGTTAGGTGCTGGGATATTGTGGTGAGTAGAACAGATCAGGTCTGTGCCTTTGAGAAGCTTGTCCTAACATAGAATACACATCAGTGATCACACATGTATATTTATATTTATAAATCATATTCAGCACTATGAAGGGAATTTATATCTTTGAGAAAAATTTCTACACTTGAGAAGAATGTTTTGTTGCCTCTAGGAAACGGTTTGATTGCCCTTAGACAATGATTTTGATTAAGCAATTTCCTCTTTTCATTATATTTTCCAGGAATTTCAGAACTAATTTGAGCCTGCCTTATGACCAACATGTTTGTGTTCTCATTTTCATTGATCTTAATATTCTAGCAATTCATTCATTCAATCCATACTTATAGAATACCTACTATATCCCACGTTGAATGCTGGGCATACAATATTGAACAAAACTTACACAATATTATTCCTATGGCAGTTACAGTACAAAGGGGAGAAAGAAATTAAATAGTAATTACATAAACAAATACGATAACCACATGTGAAAAGTCTAATGGGGAAAAAATGGTACTATGAGAGAGAGAGAGAATGGGAGAGACAAATAAAGACAGATAAATTATTATCTCTGAGGAACTGATATTTTGAATGTGGACCTGAAAGATGAATTGTGTAGATGATGAGACAGAAAGTGGGGTATTGTGTGTGTGTGTGTGGGGGGGTCGGCTTGAGTGGAGGGCAGAGTGAACCACTGTAGGTCAAGAAACACAGACTCTCCTGATGGAGAAAGACCAACTCTCTAATCCCTTGGCGAAAACCACATTGGCTGATGCTTATTGAGCTGAAAGGAGAGAGGCACTAGATGGCATAGGAGTTCATGCAAAGCTTGGAAGGCTAGTCTAAGGATTTGATTTTTATCCTAAGATCATTAAAAAGCTACTGAAAGCTTTCATGGAAAAGCTGACCTGATTATACTTGTGTTTTATTGTGTGTACTTTCTCAGCTACCTGTTGAAATGGATTGGAAAGAAACAAGTAGAGAATTTGAAAAATGTTAAAAATATTGCTAATATGAGCCATTCTTGTTTTGTTTAAGATTTTTGCTAAAGTGTATAAAACTATAAGCTTTTTGTTTAAATTCATACTTTTTATTACCATAGGGGATCTTTTCTCTTGTCCCATTTTAATTGTTTTAAATAGGCCATTTAAACAGGTCATTGAATGCTGTCAGTATTTTTCCTAAGAAGACACTTAGAAGGTAAATGACTGGATGGAGGGAAAAAAAAAAAGAGAGAAAAAAAGAAGTGGTTTCTTAGTGGCCATACATATTGAAGTTTTACTGGAGATGTAAGCCTTATTTTTGTGCACCTGGGGGTACAAAAGCCTTCATTAGTAGGAGAACATCAGTACATGTCTATAGATTTAATTAGGTAATAAAGACATTCTTATCTTTTCTAAAAGTTCTGATATTCTATAACGGAAACTGTATTGGCAATATTTTTCTTCTGTCTCTTTCTCCCGCCTTCTCAGGAGATGCTCCTGATGTTTACAAGCCATGTTTTTTACCGTATTTTATTATTTTTTTTTTTGTGGGGAGGGAGGGTAAGAAGCAATAAATGGCCTTTTTCTCTTCCCATCGTAAAATTGATTTTGTTTCTCTGGGTTCACTTTTGGTGCAACCTTATATATTCTCTTAGGCTGGAAAGAAGCCAAATTTGAAGTCTGAATTGTTTACATTCCACAAAGGTTTCCTTAAGGAGACTGACAGAGTGTGCCTGCATATGAATTCATGTTTTGGGGCAATGACTGAGGAGAGTAGAAGTCACTTCAGCCCTGTTGTCACTCAAATGGCCTATTTGCTCTGATAATAGCCCAGACTGGCTGATTAGTCTCTCACACATTTTTGCCTGGCCATGAAATTGTTCCTCCCTCATTAGGGACATGCATGACTTGGAGAAGAAGTGCTTCAGGCTATCTTTCAACACTATCACAGCCAGACCATCTAGGAAAAACCTTTAAAAAATGCACTGCATCTCTTCACTCACAAAGCACCCACAGCTAAATTAAGATACTAATGACTGTGCTGATGACTCCAGCATGAAGATATTGGAGTGCTACTGACAAGGAAATGCTTCTTCACAGCCAAATCTATTTAGAATATTTCAAATAACTGGATATTTTATTTCTGTGAAGTCTCCTGCTCTGCAGGTTTTGACTATAGAAAGATAAATTTTATTTTTTCATCAGTGAAGGATGCAGTAGTTGTGATGGGTCAGATAGGGAAGTGGAATGTTCTTTTTTTTTTTAATTTTATTGAATGGTAACTATGTACATTAATGCACTTCTGGGGTACAGTGTGGGGTTTTCGCATGCAATCTGAAATACTTCCATCAAACTGATCAACACAGCCTTCATGTCATTTTCTCAGTTATA
>CAUYQV010139625.1:0-16255 GCA_963574575.1 Galagoides demidoff | reverse complement strand
GCCACATAAACCTAAGGTGGCGGGTTCGAATCCCCAGCCCGGACCCGCCAAACAACAATAATGGCTGCAACCAAAAAATGTCCAGGCGTTGTGGCGGGCGCCTGTGGTCCCAGCTACTTGGGAGGCGGAGGCAGGAGACTCGCTTGAGCCCAGGAGTTGGAGGTTGCTATGAGCTGGGATGCCATGGCACTCTACCGAGGAGGATAGCTTGAGGCTCCATCTCAAAAAAAAAAAAAAGAATTAAAGTTAGGAGTCTATGGAGTACACATTAAAATAATAATCATACTCTTCCTCCGTGCTCTTGGCTCCTCTGGTGTACTTGTAAATAGTTCCATGATTTCTAGAAGAAGAATTTATTTTAGTATTATTTGCTTATCTGTCAACATGAAAGAGAGGAAGATTGTATAGATGCAGAACCTCATATAATATTCTGAGTAAATGCCTATGGAATGGCTGAAGGAAGAAAGACAGTGTTCAATGTGACACAAACTGATAGAGTGAGACATATAAAGCTAAAGATTAATATTGGACAAAACACACAATGAAAGTTTGACTAGGAAAAAAATACCCTAGTACTGAACATTGAGGAGTACAGAGGCTATACCTAGATGAAGAAAAATATCAGGATAGTCTTCGAAAAGACTTGAATAAATGCAAAGATGGAAATTGGTATATCTGTTGGGATATTAAGGAGAATGATTTGATTTTGTAGAAGGTACATTTTGGAAAGTTTCAGAAATAGGTTTGAACATGTTAGACGAACAAGATTATCCAAAGTCACGACTTTGTGACAAAAAAATGTTTAGATTAGGCTTAGTGAAGTACTATTACTATGATTCATTATAACATCTCTGTCCTTTTTTCAACCAAGGATAGGACTGCCTTTAAAACTCTAGCTTTATTCTCTATTTTGACTATAATGAGTAGCTAGGAATGGTTATAGCCACCAGATGGTATAAAATGGGGGAAGAATGCACATGGCCTTATATTATAAAAAGTATGCTCACTAGAGCTTTTCTGGCTGTCTTTTTCTTTGAGTGCCAGGCCTCTGAACCTGCCTGCCTGCCCAAACTGACAGCACCACCTGCCTCTTCCACTTTTGACTACATTGGCTCAGAGCCCAGAAAGAATGGGCTTGAAATCCAACAAAGCAGCTATGACAATAATCCAAATGAAACAGAGAAAGCTCAAACTGCACTTGTGTTAGTGAGCAGGCAGAAGGGTTAGAGACAAGTAATGGAAGAACCGACAAGATTTAATGACATCATTTAGGACAATCATGATACAAATGATGATGGAACCGATCATAGTGGTAGAGTGGGAACTGATTTGCATGGGCTAGAAAGTTAGGGTTTGCAGATGTTCTATTTAAGGTGAAGGCATACCAGCCGAAAGGAGTGTAGTGTGGCTTAAGCAGAACTGGAGATTTGGCAGGACAGAAAGCAAGCACAGGAGAGAGAATTAGAGTTCTGGAGAAAGGACACGTACTTTCATAGGGTGGTAACTGAAGCTATGAGAGTAGGTACGTTCTGGATAGGATGCAGATGGAGTAAAACAGACGCCATTTTGGTGCTTTCCTATTACATATAACACATCATTGGCTTTAAATAGGAATCAATGAATTTCACATTTATTCTATTAATTGCAAACCTTCCATTACAAGATTCCTATAAGCAAGAACACTTAGGCAGAGGCTAGACCTTTTGTTAGCAGGCTCTACATCATGAAAGTGAGAGAAATAGAAAATTGGCTCCCGGTAGGACAATACCAATACAGAAGCAGTGAGAACCCATCACTCTGAACAGCCATGATACTCAAAGTAAGCTGTGCTCTTCACAGAAACCTGCTATCACCCTGAATACATCCAGGGGCCTTTGAAGACAAGAAAGGGAAGAATACATTTCACAAGATGTTCCTTTTTATTGCCAAGGGACGATAGTTTGCATAGCAGAGGAAAAAGTATAGGCAGCCAGGAGATAATCGGTATGATTTTATAAGACCAAGGAAGCTGCAGGCTGGAACCATAGAATATTTACTGTCCCAATAACCCATGAGCAAGGTCTCTCTCTGCTAAAGCAGGCAGCAGGAAGATTCACCAGTCTTTGCAAGAGATTGTATAAAAAAAGTTATACTGGCATTGCTTGAGGCAAAGGAGCACAGACCTCTGAAGGTATTCCTGTATTTCAAGTACTCCCATGAGGTCTATGTAAGCCCCCTTGGGGGGAGAAAGTGCCAATTCATGCAACCCAAGTGGTTTGTAAGTGAAGGACACTTGTGGGCTATTTATCCAGAGAAAGCTGGGAAAGGAATTTGATAGAATGTCTCCTAATAAAGAAACCAACTATTGATCTTTCTGCCTGAGAACTTACTCAGTGGGCACAATGTTAGGATATGCAGAACACCCCCTGGTTGAGGGGTTTTCAACTATAACTGGAACTATACCCACCAAACACAAAGAGAGCAACCTAATCATTTGTACCCTTATGTTAAACTGAGCTAAATTTTAAAAAGAAACTTTACCTACTAAGATAAATGCAATATTCATTTTCTTTCACAAGCATGAAATTCTGTAAGGTGAACACCAATTTTTGCTTTATAAAACTGTATCAGAGGGATATGTAAATTCCCACACAAATTACATATTTTTTTTTAAAGCAGAAGAGAGAAACTGGATTTTATTCCTAGCCACGATAGGTAGGAAGCTGAGGACTATATTTCTCAAAGAAGAATTTTTTTTTTTTTTTTCAGTTTGTGGCCAGGGCTGGGTTTGACCCCGCCACCTCCAGCATATGGGGCCAGTGCCCTACTTCTCTGAGCCACAGGCACCGCCTCAAAGAGAAATTTTTTAAAGCAGGACTTGAGAGTTGGAGAAGAGCTATTACCCTTCAAGATGGCCATATTCTTTGGGGCCTTGAATATAAAAATTAAAAAAAAAAGCAGTGAAGGAAAAGAAATCATTCTGAAAGCATTTAATTTGTGAATACTTTTAATCATCAATCATTGCCCTTTTTAATATTCAAAAGACAACTCCAGTTTCCCAAGATTTGCAGGATCATGAATGGTAGGGTAATTAAAGTTATGTGGGTGACTTGTAGACTCACGCTTTTCAGAAAATTCTGAGTCTGAATTGACTCAGAAAGGTCAGAAGGAAAGTCCTGCATGGAATCTAAGTTTACAAGGTCACCTAGACTTCATCATTAAGGCAAATCAGGTAACACTTTGGTGAATGGTTGAAGAGAATGCAACGGGAAAAAGTTATGCTTTATCCATTTAAAATACACTGATGACTTCAATTTTTATATAATAAAGTGTCTTATAGTAAGAAACTGCTACTATACAACTGTAAAATGTATGTAATAAGAGTTTATAAAACATAAATCATCTATAAAAAATGATATAATCAACTTTGTGTACCCACCACTTGGCTGAAAAGGTAGAACACGACCAATCCTTTAGAAATCCACTCTGTGCCCCTCTCGGATCAAATCTCTTCCCTCTCTCACGGCATTAGTAACAACTAGCTTGATTTCATGTTTATGTTTCTTCTTGCCTTTCTTTAGTTATTCCATCCACATATATGCACGTGTACACATAAGGACGTGAGAGCTCACGCCCTAGAAAAGGGCTTCACCATCAATGAATACACCATCTATCCTCTGGGGGTCGCTGGAGTGCTGGACAGCCCCTGCCTGTGGCAAGTGAGCGAGACATCTCTGAGTCCCAAGGATGGAAGCGAATGAGGCTGCCGCCCTCCCACACTGCCCGCTAGAAATCTGAATTTATTTCTGAACCTTTGCTACGTAAGGGTCTTTGGTGTTTTTAAATGATTGTTTCTTCTTCATGCTTTAACTTCCACTGTAGTCCATAAAACCTCTTGTACTGTGTTACTGGAAAAAAAAAAAAAAAAAACAACGCGTGTATATATGTGGGTGGAATAACTAAAGAAAAGCAAGAAAAAATAAACACTGTCAGGTTTTAAACTTAATATACGTAGAATCATTGTGTAAGATACTTTTACAACAGTTTTATTTAAAATCATTTTTCTAAGGTTTATTGTGTTGCTTTGTGTGGTTGTAGCTTTTTTGTGCTTGTATTGTGTTAAGTGTATTAAAGTGTACCTGTTCTTGTCTTGGATGTTTGGGTTGTTTCTAGTTTGGGGATATTATAAAAAGTACCATCACAAACATACCTGCCCATGTATTCTTGTATGTAGGAACATGGTTTTTATTAGCTTATTTGTCTAAGCATGAAAATACCAGGTTTTATTACAACTATGTTATCAACTTGACCAGGTAATATAAACCAATATTCTAAAGTGTATGTAGTGATTTATATTTCAGTGAGTTGTAGGTGAAAATTTGCTCTGTGCCCTCAGTAGCATTAGCTATTGGGAGTCTTTTTTTAAATAATTTTACAATCTGGTAGAAATAAGATGTTCTCTCATTATGATTTTTGGTTGTATTTTCCTGATTGCTAATGTTATCCTATATTTGTATAAAATTCAATGTTTCATCAACACAAATTGTCCAATTTTCCCATTAGAATCTTGGTTTTTTTGGTTATTGATATGTAGAGGTTCTTTACATATTGTGAATTTTACTCAGTTATACATTTTTCATATTGATAGTATATATTTTCTAGTAGTTTACTTCCTTTTCAGCTCTTTATGTTTTTTGTTGAACATCATGCTTAATTTTACTGTGTTCTTTTTCTTCCTGCCAATACTGCTGACAGTTTTTGACAATTTAGCTGTTTTCACTTATTCTAGAAAACTATGTGATGTCCATTGGTGAAATTTATCTATAAGTACCATTTTTTAATAATGGCCACGTTTCATTTTATTATCAAGGTTATATTATGACTTAGAATAAAGTGCAGATTGGACCTTCTATTTCTCTTTTCTGAAAGGAAAAGTTTATATAATGAAACTTGCCTATTCCGTAAAAGTTTGGTTTAATTTTAGTCTAAATATGTATGGGGTTACTTCTTAAAATTGCTGCGGAAGTACTAATTGGAAGAACCCCAAACATAGGTCTAACATTATTTGTATAGCAAAATGTTGGAGAGCATAAAAATCTCTATCTATAGGAGGTTAATTGGATAAATTATGCTATAGTCAAACAACATATGTGTTGCTATGTATGTGAAATAGGCCCTGGTTTCTAATTTTTGCCTGGTGTTCCACCATATTTCTTTATTCCTTCTGTTAGTGAGGGACAACCAGATTGCAACCAACTTTCTACCACCATTAATAATGTGGCAATCAGGCATGAGGAAATATTAACTGGCCTATCACAGGCCCTGTGCCATCAAAACAGATGCCAGTCTTAGTAATGGGCAGTTTCCTAGCAACTAGGATTACTAGCAATCTGGGATACTTTGATATTCTAAAAATAGGTGTGTCACATTGTTATGTAATGGAGAGTTTACTGCTTTGATTATGAAGGACATACTGGTACATTCTCCTAATGTGAGCAGTATTTTGAGAAATAAAACTTGATGTGAAATTCCTGTGTCCTTATTTATGGTTTGTTCTCTAGAACGCATGCACCAGGTGACACTCCCCCTGCCTGTGGCATATATTATATCCTGACGTCCCTTTCTACACTTGTGAATCTGTAAGGCATCAAGTGTTATCTCTGGTTACTAATAATGTGGAGAATCTTTTGTGTTTTATCTTCCATAAATTGTTCCTTTCCTTTGCTCATTTTCTAATGGTAATTCTTCTTTGATTGTCAGGAATTCCTTATTATTGGGATATTAGTAATTTGTTTTCTGATATTGCCTGTATCTTCTCTGCTGTCATGCTCACATTTACTGTTCCCTTCACTGTCAAGAGATATTTAATTTACATATACTCAAACAATGAGTTCTTTTAAAAACACTGTTAGTTATAGTTTTATAGTTATAATTACAGTTTTTTGTGTATCAGGAACAGAAAGTAGTTTCTTAGTTTTGTTTTCTTCTAGGTTTGGGGGCATAAGATACAGGTTTTATCCTACTTTTTAAAAAGAATCTGCTTTGGAACACAGTGGTAACCTACAAAATGTCTCAATTTCCTGGTTTAGTTAATAGTCATGTATTCTTTCTAGTATTAAGTTATGAAAATTTCAAATACACGTAAAAATAAATGTGGTGATGAATATCTACCTACCCATTCGATAACGGTCACATTTTTTGCCATATTTGCTTTAAAAATACCTATATTTTCACTTCTTACTACAGTTGATTTTTTTCCTTTGAATTCCCTTTTCTCCTTAAAATATATCCCACCTAAGGCTATGCAGTCAGCATCCTGTTTCGGTGATAATTTAAAGAATATTTTGTTTTCTCTTTTGCTCTTTGTGGTCATGTAACCAGTTTGATCAACATGTCACATAATTGGGTTTATGTGTTTCTGCTTACTTTCAATTTTTTGAATTTGTATATAGGCCAAAGGTCAAATAAATATTAAAAAATTGCCTCCTCTGGGAGATGCCTCCATTTAAGTCATTTAAAAATTTTATTGCTTACTGAAGTAGAATGCATGGTAAAGCGTACAAATATCGAGCCAGTTTACAAGAGAACACAGCCATGTGGTCCCCGTCCACATGGAAGAGCATCAGGACTTTGGAAGCATTGTTTTGCTACAGCCCAATAAACACTCTTCCAAAAGTAAACATCCTTCCAGCTCCATCAGTGGAGATTAATTTTTATAGTCAGAGGGATTGGGGTATAAGCCACATACTAAAAATTCATCTCATTTGAGTAGAACCATGTATTAGTTTTGCCTAGTGTTAAATTTTACATAATTAGAATTACATGTACCATCTGTAGTCTCTAGTGGTGAGTGTCTTTCATTCAACCTGATGTCTACAAAATGCATGTTTTGTAAAGGCATTAGAAGTATTTGGTATTTTTATTGCTATATAAAATTCTCTTATGTGAATATCCCACGATTTATTGATCTATTCTGCTATAGATGGATAGTTAGGTTGTTTACCAATTTTGGCTATCACGAGTAATATTTTGTACATGTCTCTCAACATACATATGCATTTTAGTTGATGCATACCAATAGTGAAATATCTGAATCATAGAATAAGCATATGCTCAGTTTCAGTGGAGACGACCAATGTTCCTAAGAGGTGTCATCAATCTGTCATTTGCTGCACGTTTTTGCCGACAGTTGAATTGTCCTTCTTTAACTATCAGCCATTCAGGTGATCATGCAGTGGGATCTCATTCTGCTTTTTCATTTCTCTATTAACTGATGAAATTTGCCATTTGTATTGTTAAAACATGCCTGCTGATGCCTCTTGTCCGTTTAAAAATATTGAGTTGACTGTCTTTATTAATTTGCAGGCATTCTTTATCCTGAATATAAATCTTTTGTGTATACATGAGCATATGCACAAATGTACATGTATATATGCATCTATATGTTTATAGATTATACACATGTGCTTATACACATATCACTGCCCAAGGACTTTACAAAATAATAATTCCAGTTGTGGTAGATACTTCAGGAACACAATTCCTTCTCCATTCTTTTGTCTGAGCTGACTGCATAATTTCTTCTTGTTGCCTTTGTCTTATATTATTTCTATACATCTCCCTTATTTAATGATGTGGTAGACTGTATTTTCTGAAGATGGGTAATGCACTAATTTTAATTCTATGGAGTCTCCTTACAATGTGAGTTTTCCACTTAGCCTACTGAGAGATGGAATCTTCATTTCCTCCCCTTGAATCTGGACGAAATTGTGACAATGGTAGAAGCGATGCTATCTAGCTTTAAAGGCTATGTTGTTAACACCTGTTTCTATTGGAAAGCTGGCTTGTGAAATTCAGCCATCATTCTGGGAGGAAGCCCAAACAAGTCCAGGCTAAGAACCACAGAAGAGGCCACACGATAGCATCCTCGCTGCCAGTCAGCACCCTCACTAGACAGGAGAGAGACGAAGACTCTACTCTAATCCATAGCTGTTCATTTGTTCATTCACTCATGGATTTTAAACATTTAAGTGCAAGAATCTAGGCATTGTGAATCAGAACATCCATCCCTTCTCTGACTGCTAAAATTTCAGACCTGCATAATCCATGAGCATAATAAAATGGATACTTTTTATTTCTAATTCTTTTTTATTGTTGAGGATTCATTAAAGGTACAGAGAAGCAGGTTACACTGGCTGCATTTGTTAGGTCAAGTCCTCCTTATAATTGTGTCCTGCCTTCAAGACATTCGTCACTCACTGTGGCCCCCCTCCCTCCCTCCTTCCCCTACACCAAGTACTAGGTCATCAATTGTCCTCATATTACTCCATAAAACTGATGTTTTAAAGGTTTGGGGTGGTTTGTTGCACAGCACTAGTAAGTGAGAAAGGAACTTTCCCTAATTTCTTGTACTTAAAAGTTTTAAGGAAGAATCTATCTGTGCAGAATGGTGAGCAAATGTGGCTGATTTTTAAATATATGCTTATTTGCTTCCTACATTTCCACCTAGTCTTTCTCCTCAATCGTCTAAGTGGCAAGCTTCTCAGAGGACGTATTTAGCTAGTGTTGATACCTCATCCAACCAGCTATGTTTAATGCAGTGTCATCTTATAACAGGGGCCAAATTTCTTGGAAGAAGACCGACAGCTAAATGTTCACAATCTTGAACAACATGCATACAACTGTTAATTAAAAAGTAAAAGTTTACTATAAAAAATAAATAAAATGCAATATCCTAGGTTATAGGTAAGCTAACTCTTGTCCCGACTAGACTCCCACATGTAGGCTGATGGTAGACTTCCTGTAATAACTAATAGACCCCAAAATGCATAATGATGCAAACACAATATAGGTGTACTTCAGGCGCACACAGCTATTCCAGTGGGTGAATAAGTCAAACAAGTGGTCCTCTTTCACGCAGTCATTCCGGGATTCAGCCCGCCAGAAAATGTACAATTTTCAATATATGCCTTTCAAGCTCGAGTAAAAGAAAATAGTGGGAGGTGAGCCAAGGATGGATTTTATGGGCACAAGTGTAAGCCTGAAACTAACACTCATTCGTTTTTCTGTGTACACTTCATCAGCCAGGACTCACATGCACGGGAAACCGTATTATTTTTGTGTACTCTGGAAGAAATAAAGAACCTGGATTTTGGGGAGCTGCAAACAGTCTCTGTAATAAATTCAAATGATGCATTTAAATCAAATTTGGCATATATACTGCTAGTGACTGTTAACAAAATTAAAGTAGAATTGAGGTTTCCTTTAGCAATTCTTCTGGTGCTTTTCATCCTTGATTTGCTCTGTTGTCGCCTTGACTAAAGTCTGAACCGATTCCACTGCAACCAAACCCTCTCCAGGATGTGAAACTGAGAACATTTCCCTAATCAGAGTCTTTCACAGATAATTCAAAATGTCATTGCAAAAAAAAAGGCTCAGGTACTCTGGACGCGAGTGGCTGTTTTCTGGTGGCTGAGCTATCTACGGGTTACATCAACATGACATTTTATCTGTTTCTCCACTGCATTCTTTTTGTGGATTGAAAAATATATTTTTTCTGCGTACTTCTCTTCTCCCTTGTCCCTTATGCAAACTCTTTACCACTGAGACACTTAGGGCTGAATAACAGGTCACTGTAAATCAACGCAGGGCGTATCTGGGTTGGATGTGAAAAACATGAGCTGGAATTCTTAAATACTGGTCCAGAGCAAAGTAAAACATTGTGGGGATGACTTTTTAAAGTCAGAAATTTCCAGTTTGTGTATTAAAATGTCCTTTTAAACATATAGCTATCTCTATATCTACGAGATGTTCACAGTAAACTATATGTCCTTAAACTGTATTATAATATGACAAATACAAATTTACAGGTATATCATCCCAAAGTTTTGAACTATTTCTATCCTATGAAAGCCCAAGTTTGAAACCTGTGGCATATAAAAAGCAAATACCAAAGGGCCTGTCCTTGGGCAAGCATTCATCCTGGCCTTCCTTTCAGTATTATTCACTTATCTTTCTGTTGAGTTTCATCTTGGAGCCCTTCAGAGTCCAAATTTTAAAACTTTCATCTGGACCACTACAGACCTGGAAAACATAACTTTCATGTTTACATCTCTCTCCCATTGTTTTTATACCGTCATGAAAAATTTTGGTTTAAAAAGGAGTAATGCAATTGCAATGCTTAGTAAAAATGTAAAAGTATTGTTATTATTTTTCAAAAAAAGACACGGGTGGTATTATTTAAAGAAACCCTGAAATTTAAGTGGAGTTTAAAAATAAAATCTATAATTTTAAAATACTCTGTATGCATTTATTTTGAACAGAATTATCTCTTAAATTGATGTCAAGGACATCTATTAAAGTTGGAAATATTAGAAGATTCACTTTTGGTTTGAGACTGTTCAAAGTGCTTTTACCTTTGAGCAAAATAACCAAGTACTGAATAAAAAACCCACGTTTTGAATGTCTGAATGATGCTGAATTCTTTGCAGCTAAGCTCAAACCTGAAGCAACCACACAAATTACCTGTCGTTTAAAAGTTCGTTAAATTCTGAGCCTCTGGTGCATATTTTAATACTACATTGCTGCGACCTTAACGAGGGCTGCATTTGTCTTTAAGTCCACACGCTAGTGAAAGCTTAATATTAAAAAAAAACTTTTGTCTAGCAAAAGTGATTTGAAGATGTTTTGCTCCATGCATGTGAACTCAGCAGGTGATTCTTGCCTATCTTTGATGTCAAACAGCACAAAACTTCAGTGAGTAGTAGCTTCAGAAATGCAATAGACATAGCTGAGTCTTCATATGAAGCTTATGCTTGAACTACATCAGAAGAACTGACATCTATTATGGTGAGCAAAGACAAGTGTTTGAAAAGAGATTCAAACAGAAGTGTCAGAATTTACAGTGCATAGTTTTATATAAGTTGATTTTAACCAAGCATATCTCTATGAACTCTGCAGGGTAGAAAAGAAATTTCAAAAGGCAGAGAAATTGTTGTCATCTAAGGGCATGGAATGTTTTAATAGCTTAAGGAAGACCATTTCTGAAAGGTTATGTGGTGATCCATTTACTTTGACTGAGTAATAAGACTTGTCATTTTGATAGTGCAGTTTTTAACCCTTAGAACAATAGAAATGTACGTGAACCGGAAAGTAGAAAGGGGACACTAAAAAAATACAGAAGAAACCCGAGGTCCATTTTAAAGTTATAGGATTCAGTGACCAATAGATGTGCTGTAAATTGTCTGAATATCATTCATTCACCCAGGGGAAAACAAACACGAAGCAACAAAGATGGTTTTTAGACCTACTGAATGTTACTGACCTCAATAGAAATAAGGCAGAGAAATGTCCGCTGGGCTTCTAAATTAGCACGCTTCAAAAGAAAACAAACATTAGCACTGTTTATGTTTTTTTTTTTTCCTTTTCTCCCACACAGGCTTTGTGTACGTTTTGAAAAAAATTAGCATGTGTTTGCATTTGTACTGGTGTGGTGAGTGGTGTGGTGTGTGGTGTGCTGCAGGGCACGGTGGGTGAGGGTGTTAGAGACCTCTCTTAGTGAAGATTTGTTTGAAATTGTGTCCTACTGGCTTAATCACAATAGTCCCCTAAAACTCTCCCTAGGGAGTCTAGTGTCACAAACTAATCCAATTGTTTTTCAAGTAATGCTTCTCCACCCCATACCCAAACAGATTTAAACAAAAGCAAAACTCCTTGGCTAAAGCACAGAAACTCAATCCCTATGCAGCAATTTTCAGCTTGTAATCAACATTTAGCAGTGTGAGATCTACCTCTTCTTAACCTACAATTAGCACAATTAATGCTCCACAGGCTGAACCACTTGTTTAGTTATTATATTCTAATGTTTGCTTTTAACAACAAATTTCCCTCCTAGATTAGCTGCAAGAGCCTCCTTCTAGGAAAAACAATCTGGCTTGTCAAATTCGAATTTGTCACTTTCCTGAATGCCACGTTTCAGTTCTTTTATATTTAATTCATGAATTTGTTATATTACATTTAAATAAATACTTTCTCTTTCTAAGTGCATCTTTGGAAGGGAAAGAGAATTGTATGACTTGGGTTATGGATATACCATATAGCTCAGGACCCCTTCTCTCTTTTCACTGAATGCAAATGAAACCACAAGTAAATTTAACATTTATTAGGCATAAATGTTCTACAAAGCATGGTATAGTGGTACTATAAGGAATTAAAACGTGATATAATAAAAGCCAAAATAACCATCGTTCACCGAGCTGTTAGTGTCCATTTCCTTCACTGCCTTTATGAAATCAAGAGTTATTTTATTCCTTCACTTGTTTAATGCCTTTTTTTCCTTCTTCATTTATAAAATCCAAGAAGGAAGGGATCTTACAAGATTTTCTCAGTGCCCTATCTCCAATACCTAGCACAATTTCTAATACATATTGGGTGATTTGTAACATTTTTGTAGAATAAACAAATGTCAGTGCTTTACTACATTATCTCCTTAAATGGTCACGATAGGTTCATTTAAGTAAGACTGTGGGAGGTATACTTCAAACCCAGGTATACCTGACTTCAGTGCCCAAGCTGGTTGACTGTTTCACTATGTTGGCAATGCAGACTTCATACCCAGTTTCTGTTGTTAAAAGACAGTCTCCAGTGAATAATGTCAAAGTATTTACAGTCGGAAAGATAGAGATATATAGAAATAAATCATAGAAGACAAATGCCAAATTGCTATAATAGGATTATAAATATCAATAAATAAGGTGAAGGTTAATTTTAACCAAAGGATGAGGAGGGGCATGATTTATTTTATATATTTTATAGTTTAAAACCTTCCATTTGGTTCTTTTTAGTAATATTTCTCTATAGAGTTTTTTTTTACACTTTAATTTATTGTACATGTACTTTCCTCTGTATTATTGAACAGTGCTGTGATAGTTGATTTACAGTCCTATCTGCCAATTATTTTTTTTTTTATTGAATGGTAACTATGTACATTAATGCACTTCTGGGGTACAGTGTGGGGTTTTAACACACAATCCGAAACACTTCGATTAAACTGGTTAATATAGCCTTCATGTCTATCTGCCAATTCTAACGTATAAATTGTCTCAGGTTAGTCTTCATTAAATGTCTTTTCTTTTGACAATGCTTAGTACTTTTTTTATTTCTTCATTTGCAAGCCATTTTGAATTTTATCCTAAATATTGTGAAGGTTATATTTTGGAAATTCTGGATTTAATTGTATTCCTCTGAAGAATATTGTGTTCTCTTTTGACTGTTTTTGCCCAAAATGGACTTCACTGGACTCAAACCACAAAGTTATTCTTTTGGGGACCAGCCCAAATCTCAGTTCCATTTCTTCAGCGTTAGTTACATTGCTTTTGTCTGCCCAGTGCATAAATTGTTTAGAATTCAGCTAGAGATTGGAACAGAGTACACCTGGAGGATTTGCAGTTTCTCCTTTCTGATTTCCTTCTTTCCTGGATCCCCTCCACCCTCACTTTGGAGTGGCTGTGGTTACTATGCATTTTGTATTGGGGTTCTTCAAACCACTGGTGATTGTCCACTTTCTGTCAGAGTTTTAGCGCCTGTATTTCGTGGGTGCAGAGTGAAGCCCCATGGGTGGCAGCTAGAAAAATAAGAAACTCACCAGCCAATGTTTCTTTCCTCAAAGTTCAATTCCTCTTATAAGTCTTCTTCCTTTGGGTTAGATATTAAATTATTTTTTTAAAATTTTGCCTGAAGTTAATAGTTGTCCATGACTGGGCTAATTTAAGAGCTTACTAGGCCCTCCATGGGCACAGAAACTCTGAAAAGTAAGCTTTAAATAACCTCGATAAGTTTTTCATGAACAGAAAAGGGGCTAGGGTGATGGTGGTGGTGTATTTGCCAAAGAGGACTTCTGAACATTGAACATGAGAGATCACAGCGTGTTGATTTTCCATCTGGTGAACAAGCTAGTATAGATACTTGGTTATTTACATTTATTTACATAGGTATAGATGTATTGTGGGAGAATGTGAGTATGTAGGTTGAGTGGGTCTGTTAGCAAAGAAGGCAAAGGTACAAAACCACCTTTTAAAATGCCAGGTGAAAATTTTGGACTCTAATCTCTTAGTAGTGTAAAGCCATGGAAAACTTTTTGCACAGGAAAGAGATGATTGTATGTGTCTCAGGATATTCACGGGCACAGAAGCTGACTCAAAGAACCCTTGAGGGAGATCATCAAGCCTGGAGAAAAGGCTTTGGCAGTCTCAGCATACATCTATCTAAATTGAGCAAATACATTAAGGTTCAGGAATATTTTTCCATTTATATGCTCTTTAATAGTTAAAAGGGCATGTAAAGTAAAATCTTGTCACCAAGGAAATCTAATTTTTAGAATATTTTGCTATCAGATTGGTCATTAAACATTTACAAATTGTGATTTCAACATCTAAATGAAAAAACTAAACTCCTTTGATAATTTAAATATTAAATGTTCGTAATTGTTGTCAAGTAATTAGCATTAGACTTGAGGGGGTGAGAGTGAGCATAAACTGACCTTTGTAATTGCTTATGACATACCAGGCCCTAATCATCTTCAGGGTCCTTTGGAACCTGAGAAATAGTGACTTCTGTCCACAGATGTGGAAATTGGACAGTACAGAAGTTAAAAGTAAGATTTCTAGCATTACACAATTGGTATGTAGAAAATTTATTATTTAAGCCCTAGATTACCTGATTCTAATATTCTATATTCAGCCTAACTTTCCTTTTAAAAGTAAATCAATGAATGTACAAAGAAGTATATCTCTTTTCTTGGAAGTATCTTTAATATTTCCTCTTCTTCAGTGTCCTCTGATAAATTATATTGGATATTATTTCAAGAGTAGACACAAATTGCATGAAAGTACAACAATTTTTTTTAAGGAAATAGTCTTTCTAGTCTTTTTATATGGAATAAAATGGGCAGAATTAATTCTTCAATGGAGTAGTATGTATAAAGAAGACCATCTCCATTAATAATAAAAATACATGTGATAAAATAAATAATCATTTTTCAGGAAAACCAATTGATTTTTTTAATGAGCTGACAGAGATAACCAGCAACTACCTGGAGAGAAGATAACAATATTTAGGAATAGTGCTTTAAAGGCTATACCTATATTTTCATAAGGAGAAAGCATGAAGTAATAAATCATTTAGTCCTTGATAAAGCCTTTAAATGTTACAAATATACAAGTGAGCCTTGAAGATGTACGCCTCATTTAATCTCATGCCCCCTTGTCATGACTTCAATATTAGGCAGCATGTCCTTTTTCTAGCTGACCCTTCCTCAGACTTCTGGACACACTTGAGGTGAGTGAGACACAGGAGAAGAAATGTCTCAGCATTCTTGTCCAACCAAGGCATCCAGAGGATGGGAGAAACTCCACCAGTGTCTCATTAAAGATCTGACTGAATCCTGCGAAAAAGTGGCTTTGCTAGTATTGAAGACTTCTTACATTTTTGGCTTGCTCTAACTCATTTTAATGAGCCTTTAATAAAGATTGGCATGAAAACACTGGCCATTTCCAGATTTATTATGATGTGTTAGGTGGGGAAAGAATCACATAAACTAATTCAGGGTGTAGTTAGCATTACTAGGAACCAACACAATCCATGAACAGTCGTCTCAGGAAAATTAGGTTGTGATGCCAGAATAAAGGAGGTATAGATTTTTTCAAGGGCACACTGAATAGAATATATTGAGAAAATATTTTTGAGGGTCACCTTAGTATGACTGCTGGCCATCTGAGAAGGAAGAGTCATTGGAATTGGAAAGATTGATGGTTCTTGCTCAAGAACTGAGCACAATCTCTAGATGATGACTGTGATTTGTTTTTAATCCTCAAATGATCTTATTTATCAGGAAGCATTTCTATGGGCACTATTGTTTTAAAAATTAAGCTCTGTAGATCAGTTCAACCCTTGGCCCAAAATGTAGGAAAAATATTTTTGATGTTAAACATACCATCACAAATATAAACATGCTATCTTCAGAGTTTTAAAAAGTTTTCTGTTGGGTCCTGGCAGAAAGATCATGCTCACGTTCCAGAGTCAAGATTTCTCTAAATAACATTGTAAAGATTTCTCTGAATTTATGAAGATTACAGTATTATCTTGAAGTGGGCTTACCATGTATCATTTAATTGAACTTTTCTTTTGGGAATAGTGACCAAAAATTTAAAGACATTTTTGTCATGTTTTAAAGAACTATGTAATTTGAATATCCTATATTTAGAAAGAAATTTAGGGGGTA
>CAUYQV010139624.1:0-23882 GCA_963574575.1 Galagoides demidoff | reverse complement strand
GAGTGCCATGGCATCACAGCTCATAGCAACCTCCAACTCCTGGGCTCAAGCGAGTCTCCTGCCTCCGCCTCCCAAGTAGCTGGGACCACAGGCGCCCGCCACAACGCCCAGCCGTTTTTTGGTTGCAGCCATCATTGTTGTTTGGCAGGCCCAGGCTGGGGATTCGAACCCACCACCTTAGGTGTACATGGCTGGCGCCTTAGCCGATTGAGCCACAGGTGCCGAGCCTGGTATATGATTTCATCTGTAAATATTTTATCATGTACCTCTACACTATTTTTTAAGTATAACTATAATACCATTATTACCTCTAAATAAAAGTCAACAGTAATTCTTTATTATTAAATATCCAGCTGATGTTCACATTTCTTCCATTTTCTTATAATACTCCAGGAACTTTTTTGTTTGAATTGAGATCCAGACAAGGTCCAATTGTCACGAATGGGTTCTATGTCTAAGTTTTTTTACTCTGCAAGGTATTCCTTCATCTATTTTCGATTTTCCTTAGAATTTTTATTTATTTTTCTTTTAATGAACAGTTTTCCATAGTTTGGATTTTTCTGACTTCTTTGCAACGGTGTCATTTAATATGTTTCCCCTTCTGCTTGTATTTCCTGGAAATCATTATATTCAGAAGACTTTGTCACTTGCTTGTTTTATTTTTGCTGTAAAACTAATGTTTTACTGTAGATGATATACACTTCCATCAGGAGGTACGTAATGTTTTATTGTTAGATATTACTCATGATATTCATTGCCTACAATGATTTGCTATATTTTCTTGGGTTGCAAAATGGTGACTTTCTAATTGTGTCTTCATTTACCAGCTGGAAAATATCTCTAGGGAGCAACTTTTACTCATCAACCATTTGATTAACTGAAGTACGGATTTTATAAGAGAGGATGTTTGCTTGATTCTTTAGTTATGGACCAATTTTCAAAATAAGAAGGTTGCTATTTAGCTTCCTTCAAAGGTAATCAATAAAGTTCTCTTTTACGCCATCATCTTAGAACTTAAGGATTGGAAACACCTTGTTCACTGGTCCTGATGGTGGTTATTAACCCTTCGTGAATCCTTTCTGCACCTGACATGATCTCCTCTTTGGCCAGTGAAGGGCTTAGCCAGACACAGTGGTGACCCAGTAAGGACAGTCACAAGCGAGTGAAGTTTCCATGGTCAAGACTAGGTGATTGGATGGTCAGGGAGGGAGTTGGGGAGTGAAGGGTTGAAACTGATAATGAGTTTCTGGCTGGAACAAAGAAGAAGGCTGCCATTTACTGAGGACGTAGCAGAGAAGAAAGAGTAGGTTTTGTTAGAAGTGGTGAGTTTGGTTTGGGAATGAGCTGGCCTGAAAACATCAGGAGAGATGCCTAGTAATGGTTGTGTATGCAGCACTGGAGCTTGAGAACCAGGTACGGTCTAGGGATAGAGATTTGAGATTCATCTGGACCAAGTTTGAAACAGAGCAGCTGCTCTGACCTTGTTCTCCTGGGGAAAGTACCAGACAGTTTTCAGCTGAGGCTACAGAAGCCCTGGTTAAGTTTGAAAAGAGTGAGCATGTCCCCTGCAAGCAAAGCTGAGCTGTCTAAACATGGCATTTATTATGAAAGATGGAGGCGTGGCTAATTCTTGTCTTCAAAGTGTCCATCATCAAAACAGTGCTGTACTCTGTTGCCTTTTAAAATGAAGGAGGAAATTGCCCCTAATCTTTTTCTGCAGTTTTAAAATTGGTCTGCACAGCTATACTTAGAAACCCTATTATAGCTCCCCAAAAGACATTTTGTGGTTTTAAATAGGCTATTAAAATTCCTATATGTATTTGTTACCTCCATTTGAATGCTACCCACATTTGATGGAGGTCAGGCCCTGTGGTGGTCTAGCTGGGATCAAGCCTAGGACTGTTTACCTCAGCAGCTGGGGGGTGGGAGCAGAGATCTGCAAATAATCTCCATCGCCAGCTTAATCCCAGCAGAGGAGGGGTGTGCAAGGGGCTGAGGGTGGAGAGCAAAGTGTCTTTCTTACTCTTACTTTACTCAGAGCTAGAGGATTCTGCTAGAGGATGACTCTAGTATCTAAGGCCACCTGTGGCCATCGAGAGGACCTGGTATATCTAAGTAGTCCAAGTAGTTCTCTGAATCCTCTGGATTAAGCATCTTTACAATGACTCAGAACCCAAAATCCATCTGCCCACTCCCCTGTCTGGCTTCCTCTACACAAGCATGAGCTACCTCACCCATGTCTGTGCTGGCAACAATCAGACTTGAATACGCCTAGGACTTGAAGCTAAATGTGAAGGGACATCACCCTGAGAAGAACATACACTTCCTCCTTGGGAGATCAATTTTGGCCTCTCATGTCTCTGCTTCATATTTGTGATGTTTGGCCTTGGATGCGTGGCCCACAAATACGAGAAGAGATTCTGGCCATCACCTCTTAATTACAGGCTCCAACTCTTCCTCCAGGACCCTATAAAATATCTTTATAAGTACTGGAAGTAAAAGTTCTATGAAGGCCTGCCTCTTAGTGGCATAAAATTATCCAGAGAATGCTCTTGATTTTTAGTAAATATGAATGTCTTAAAGATGGAGAAGATAAAGTCTTAGAATGTGAGTTAAGACAAGCTCTGTTTCTCCATTTAAGAGTGTATTTCCAGCCGTGAGTCGCTGAAGCAGGCATCTTATGCTAAATGTCATCCCATCAACCAGTGTCATCTGTTGGTTCTGGGAACATTCATTGAGAATCGTGTTCATCGCTGAGATATGAATGAAGAAGAAGTCCTGGGATTGTGAGCATTGACCGTGGCTTCTGTTCAGTGCTAGTGTTGGGAGCCTGCTACATGCCACAAACTGTTGGGGGTTGTTGAGGATACAGCAGTGAAATAAAAACACGAAAAAGCTCTATCTTGAAGCAGTTTGAAGGAAGGATTGGGGACTAACTTGATTTTTAACCCAGACTTGAAGATGAACAACGAGAATCTAACTCATTCAAGTCTGAGTAGATACATGGAGAGAGGGACAGGTCCTGGAGAGAAGAGTATCAGAGAACTACAGAAAGCATCAGAGAACTACAACTGCATGAGCTGAGGTCAGTCACCTCAGGGGGTTAACAAAGTCACAGTGAAAACTCTTCTGTGGCAGGAAGAAAACCTTGGTGTTGGACGTTCATAATTCAATCAAGAAACATTTATTGGAGATACTCACAGGATGTAAACTCCAAGACCAGGAAACTTGTGTAAATCTACAGCGGGGCCCGGCCCAGAGAAGGTGCTGAGTAAATCATTTGTTAAAGTGAATGAATAATGGAAGAGAAGGTTGCCTAGAATTGGTGGAACCAAATGATGAAAGGCTTTGAATGACAAGGGTGATGAGCTTGAACTTGACCTCATCGGCAACCGAACAATACTGCACAACACATATCTTGGTACAAAACACCTGTGTGAGGTCCCCTTAATGACATCGCTGAGCCCCTTTGAAAACCTCCCCTTCTTTTAGTTATTTCTTGAAATTTCTTCACACAGTTTCCACCGTTTTCTTCTCTCTCTGTCCCATCTCTTTGGAGAGGGCCAGATGACCACTTCCATAGTCTCTTAGACCCCAGATGTGCATGAGTGCAGCCCACATGTGACCAAGGAGCACAGGAGTTCTAGAGCCACCAGACCCCTCTGTCCTCCACGGTGGAGAGCAAACCCTACCCCTGCCTGATGTGAGTCATGGTCACTGGGCTTCAGAAAGGTGCCCTTCCCAGGCACACCTCAGGACAGCAGCTCTTAGGTTCTCCTCCAGCCCTTCATTCTGCAAGCTCAGAATAAACCTCCAGGACTGCCATCAGAGTGTCCTCCCTAAGCAGCACCACCCCCCAAATAATATCGTGGGTTCTCCTCCCTTCCAAAGCCAGCCCTATTCCCCTCTGGCCGCCTCCCCACGGAGTTCCTTCATCAATCCACTTGACACAATCCTATTTTTCCCTTTCAGCTACTTCCATTTTCTAGAAGCATTTACTTTTACAGAAAGGAATGGGTAGTGTCAATTACCTGTTCTAAAACTTAAATTTGACAGCGGAAGGAACTGAGGCCCAGGAGGGAAAGATGACTCATCCAGCTTTACACACCGTCCACATTTGCCTTGCTTCTCCCCGCCATCTCCAGAAGAAAGGCAAATGTGGACGGTGCCCTGAAGGGAAGCATCTTGGGATCTGGTGACTGTTTGGAGGCAAAGGAAAGGGAGGGACCATGTCCACATTCTCTGATCAGACACCGTGTTGGGTCCCTCCCCTGACCTCCCATGCAGCAAGACGGGCAGCCTGGGCCCCCTACCATTGGAGAGCAACCCTCTCTGTGCCGCAGAATGATACAATCAAAGAAAACAAGTGAGCAAGAAAACTTACAAACTGTGATGTGCGCTGCGGAAGGGACAAATCCCCCAGCAGGTGTGAGTGTAAAGACTATTCCTCTTTAGAAGTGAGTGGTCGAGGAAAGCTTTTGTGTAGAGATGATAAGAAGATGACTGAAATGGGAGAGTCAATGCTGATGTTTAAAAAGTGGCAATGTTTAAAAAATAAGCTGGTCCATTAAAGGAGATTCACTGTTAAGGAAACAGCCCATAAAAGACCATGATGACTTCTTCATCAGCAGCTTTTTCCTGAACAAATAATCTTTTGTTCAGTAAAAGGGGTGGCAGGGAATCTTGCTGTCTTTTGTGTGTTTGAGATTATTCGTTCAACACAAGGAAGTCTTCTATAAAGGCGTGCTCCAATGGGCTTGGCGCACACAGGGGGTCCCGTACTACCCCCTCCCGAGTGCCTCTGGCCACTGGGGTCCACCGAGAAAGACCTGCTGCCCTGTCTTAAAAGGAGAAATGTTACTTGGGGTTTTGTTAATGGGTGAGCCAGACCACTTGAAGAGCTTTAATTTGAGCAGATCGGACTCATCCAAGATGAAATTCCTTATTCTGCCCAGCTACCTTGGGTGAGCCGGAAGGATCCCATACAGACTATTCTATCTGCCCCTTGCAGAAGTTTGACAGATGAGAAAGCATCTCCCCAAGTGACCTCTTCCCTTGCCTGGCTTGGAAGAGCAGTGGTTCTTCACAACAGTAACCATAGGCCAATGTACCCAGCCCCTGGAAAAGTGGGTCTCGTTCCCATCCCACACCAGCAGGGCCCAGTGACGGCCTGAGTTTGCCTCCTTCAGGGCTGTGTACCCAGCTCAGTGTGCACCTTTCCCGTGTTCACTGAGCCCTCCCACCCCTCCATCCTTCCCCACCTAGCCTACTACTCAAGCTTCCTCACTCTCAAGGGAGTAACCACATACCTTTTCTCAGAAGCACAAGTCGAGAGCTGTGCAATTTCAAACTCCAGTCAAACAGGGAAGAAAAAGGCCAGGAGAGGTCCTTCCAAAGAGGTGCTGAAGTAGCCTCTGCCTGCCCCTTCTGTAAGATTGATCCTCTCATTAGGACACTGGGCTAGGTGAGGTCCCCCTGCCCAGGTACAGCTTGTCCTCACCAGCTGGGATCCAGGCTGAGCCACCTTTGCTGTCACCAAAGACCACTGTAAGAAGCTGATGGGGGAGGTTCTTCCCAGTAAAGTGTGTCTCGGTACATACACATTTAACTTCATGGGAAGTCTGTCCACGAACCTTGTGTTGTGAGTTTGGGGTCCCAGTTTGTAGCTAATCTGGCCACATTCCAGGTGGATAACTGCCTGTTGGCTGAGAACTATCTAAGGGTGGCCCCACATGAACCCCAGGAGGGCTCAGGTAAGTCACGGTGACTCAACCAAACTAATTGCTCAGCACAAGGGCATCTGGTGGACTCTGGCATGACACGAAACTTGGATCTGTCCCTATGACTCCATTCCTCCTGCTTTTCTCTGGGGTTTAATTTGATGGGGCAGAGTTTTCTTCCTGGCAAGAAGGTGTCAACTGGTCAGTCCTGAATGCTGCTTGGCACTGGAGCTCCTGGGTGTTGGGACCCGGCCGCCAATTTGTGAGACAAGTTGTTTCTGTCCTCTGTTCTTTGGGCGCGTATCAGTCACACTGGAGAGACCACTGGTTGGACAAGGAGAGAAAAGTAAGGGCCATTTTCTCCCCTGGTTACATATTAGCATCTCCTAGGAATTTGGGAGTTGTTTTAAGCTGGAGTCATTTAAACTCTGATTCTCAAAATGTGATGCAATGCCGAGAAGCCTCTCTGAACGGCACAATCCAGCATTTTAAATGATGTTGCTACTGAAGTGGTACTGCCCCTTCCCTGTCTCCTTACCTCTGTAGAACTTGGCATCATCCAGTGAGAGACATATTGGCACTTTGGTGCCACTGCGGGGTTATTAAATGGCACAAAAATCAGAAGTGGGGATAGGTGAAGCGGAGCCGAGCCTGGTTCCAGTCCCGACTTGGTCGTGGAAGAGCCGTGTGATCTGGGGACTCCCTCCCCCGCTCAGCCTGCCTGTCTTCACCTGTAAAGGACAGGTTGACAGCGCTGATCTCTGAGTTCCTGCCAGTGTTTCCATTCTAGCATTCTGTGACTCCAGCTAATTAGAGGTTTCCATAACCTCGTGTCTCTAAAAGTTGCCTTTAAGATGTCAGGTCTTTCAGGAGGGAAAAATCAAGCACAGGAGCTCTGAGGCTGGGACCAAGAGGTCTGACTCGTGGCTTCCAGCTTCCAAACCCAGTCACCCTGATCCAGAGAAAAAGTCTAAACACAACAGCCTTCTAACTACCTGGGCTGCAATTCAACAACTCCTTTCCTATTTTCACCGGGTTTTAGAGTAAACTGTAGCCCAACTGTAGCAAACTCACATTGGAGACCAACATGGGCAGAAAAATGATTTTCTCTTACACTGGGGCCACTGAGAGCAAACTGGACTGTAACTTCATAGCTAAAATGTGACTCCAGTGTCTGAGCCATCACTGTGACAACTTGCTGGTGTCCTCCCATATTCCCACAAGATCAGCCCCAGATCAAAAATGAAGTCAGATGGTCCCAATGGATAGGATGTCAAGTGACGAGACACAGAGGCATTGTCTGAAATCATGAGTTGCAACTTCTTGGACTCTAGAGACCTCTATGGTGGAGGTGAGGATTTTGGCTCCCCAAGGGTGAGAATGATGGTGTTTGGCCCTAAACCCCTGCTCTACCATCTCAGTCTGACCCACTGAAGTTGGTTGGGGTATTTGGAGAGTCAGAGTAGAGTCAGAAGCTCTGAGCAGACCACGTGATGAAGAAACTCAGAGAAAGGAAGAGACCCACAGGTTTGTGAACTTTCCAAAGTCTAAGAATTAAGCCAGACAAAATTGACATGCCAAGGATGACCTGACTTGCAGGGCAAGGGGTTCTGGGAATTAAATTTGGAGCTGTTGGCTTCTCTCAAAGCAGAGTCTGGGCGGAGGTTGTTAAGCAAAACACAGCGGCAACAATCAAAGGTGTAAGGGCCCCTATTCTCACGTGGGTGATTCTGGAGTCTGGCTCTTCCTGTGAAGCATGATGAAGAAAACTAGAGTGTTAGCCGCCATATGATGTGGCCCAGAAAATTGAAGGTGAAATACCAGGAAACACCAGAAGATTGACGGAAAGAGTGAACAAGGGGGTGAGGAACAGTAGGAGGGCAGGGTCAGGGAGAGACTACGGGGCTACAGCTGTGAGGCCGAGAAGAAAACCAAGCCACAAGTGAGGCAGAACCATGTGGAGCTGCCATGTAGAGGCAGAACCATGTAGAGACAAGGAGACCCAATCAGTCATTCATTCAGGTCAGCTGTCAATTCAACAAAAACCAGGCAAATGCCTTTATGAGTGCAGCATTGCATGGGGCTCTGGATCTCCATGAGTGAGCAAAGGTGACCTGGTACCTGCTCCAGTGGAGGTCACAACCTAGTGACGGTGTCTGAGCACTCTCCCCCAGACCAGGCTGACTCCGCCCTGGCACTCCGCTGACATGGGTGGAGGCCTGGGCAGAGCATACTCCAGCTGCCCCTCACCCTGGGAAGCATCCTCAGTCAACAGTAAGAAAGGGATCTGAGAAGAAAGGGAGGGTGGGGACAGAAGTGGTGGGCAGCTGGGAGCTGAGAGTGCCCAAGTGAGGAGGTCTGGCCAGAGAAGAGGCAAGATGATTGGGACCAGGAAGCTCTTTCCCAAGCCTGATCCCAGCTCAAAATCCCCTCCCTGGGAGAAGAAATATGGAAATATGGATGGAAGGAAGAGATCCAAGGATGTGAATAACATAAATAAGAAGAGAAACAGCATTTCCATGTCTTTTCTCGTACTCTGGAATATTCCCAATGGCAGTGGAGCTATGAGTATGTCTCCTAATCCCAGCCAACCAGCAGCTGCTCAGAGAAAATCTCCTGGCTCCCCCACCAAGGGAAGAGGAACACTCCAAGGAGGAGAACTGGATCCTGTGACCTGCCCCCTGCCGCCCCATTGAATTGTCAGGTCTGGAATGGGCCGACCTGTGCCAGGCTTGCACGCATCTAGGTGTTGTCAGATACTTCATGGGATAAACCAAATGTTGTCATTTACAGAAAGGTCTCTAGCCAGAAACACCTCCCAATCGCAGTCTGAAAAGCTGACCTCTAGATATTTGCTTGAATAAGAAAATATCTGAGAAGGGTTAAGGCTAGGCGCCACCTGACACTCAAGTCTTTCTATTAATAAGCTTTAACCAACCCTCCTTTCTCACCCTGTGCCTGAGCCCCAGGGAAGAAATGAATGTTTGGAGTGGGCGCACAGAGGGACAGAGGCCAGTCTTTGCCTTCGAAGATGCAACCGTGGCAGAGAGAGAGCCCGGGAGCTTGACTCTGTCGGCCAGGCCTAGAGTTAAGGGGGCCCAGGCAGGGAAAGACAGAGGTGGGTTAAAGGAAATGTTGAGATTTATGAGAGCGAAATCGGGCTCTGTGAGCAGAATAAGTGGCCTTGAAAGAATTGTGGGAAATTCCAAGGCGCTCAAATCATATTAGTATTCACATCCACCGTTTACAGCAGCAACCCCGGTCCCGGGAAAAGTGGGCAGTACCCCCAGCCCACACCAAGCACAGATGTTTTTCTTTTTTTTTAATTGAAATTCTTCAAATAAGGAAAATACACTTACCTCCCTAGCTGATTTCCAGGGCAGAGAAATTTTCAGACAAGGTAGCTTCTGGTATGTTCAGCTCATACATTCTTGTAGTCGTTAAGCACCAGCCCCGGCAGGCCTTTGTGAAATGGGTTCCTTTAATCCCGTCACTGTCACTATTAGGAAGAAATATCAGACAATATATGGGCATTATAATGTGAGATGTTTGGGGCGGGGAACTAACCGCCTCTGCCCAAAACCACCACTCCCAATGATATTCATCATTTTCTCCCCCTCTCAGATGAGGTTCACAGAAGCGTCTTTCCAACTCAGCTGCCCCCAACTGCACACTTCATCACTCCCCGAATGCCAGCCTTTCTCCCAAGAGATGCATTATTCCAATATGTTTGGAGATTCCATAGAAGAACACAAACCTTGAAATTAGAGTGCCCAATCTCAAATCCCAGCTCGGCCTCTAACTACGTATCTGAGTGACCTTGGTTGTGTTATTCACCCTCGAAAGCACAGTCCCTAATGTAAAATGGGGATATTGACAAGAGTCGTGTAACTCTTCATGTTACTAACAATGATCAGATTGCATGTAAAAGGGTTGACACAGTGCCTTGCTCCCACCAGGCACACAAAGACTGCAAACATTATTATATTGATAGCACAATATTAAAAGCTTTAAAGCTAAAGATTAGAACTTTCTCACTTAACACATTTTACACCCATAATCTGTGTGTGTGTCTGTGTGTTCTGAGACACATAGAACCTCAGAGGTAGTGTGCTTCATAGCCAAGGAACACTCCCATCAATGACCATGCTATTTTGTCTTCTTTGGGTTCTTTAGTGTTTGATTTCTGAGTTTACTCTCAGCTCACATTATAAGATCGTCTACTAAATTTTCCAGCATGTTTGCCAGAGTGGATTTTAAGAGCACCACCCATTGGTCATGACTCTGATAGGCCCACAGAGCAGAGAGGAAAGGAAAGGCACAAAATTAACACCATAGACTGAAACAAAAGAAAAATGTTGTGTAGGACCATTAAAAATAACCCATTCCAGGTCAGGTTTGGTGGCTCACACCTGTAATCCTGGCACTTTGGGAGGTCAAGGCCAGGAGGACTGCTTGAGGCCAGGAGTTCAAGACCTGTCTGAGCAACATGGTGAGGTCCTACCCCAAAATAGAAGAATTAGCTGGGTGTGGTGGTGTGCACGTGGAGGTTGAGGCAGGAGGATTGTCTGAGCCCTAGAGTTTGAGGTTGCAGTGAGCTATGATGGTGCCATGATTTTCTCTACCTTAGAAACAGGAGACCTTGAAGAAGGAAGGAGGGAAGGAAGGAAGAAAAGAAGGAAGGAAGGAAGGAAGGAAGGGAGGGAGGGAGGGAGGGAGGGAGGGAGGGAAGAAGAAATTATCCACCATTAAACTAGTTCCAGATAAGAAAACCAAGGCCAAAAGAGCTAATGGGACTTACCCATAGTCAATCCACCAAGTATTCACAGACCTCTAACAACAAAGCCATGGAAGAAGGATTAGGAATTTGAGAGTGAAGAAAGAAAAGAAAAGAGGCGAAAGGGAAGTTGAATGTTATCTTGGACTGGTACAAGGAGGCACATTTGGGGTTTCATAACTTATAAATGACCTTTGCTGAAAATTGCTAAAAGTCTGAGGATCGGAGAATAAAGAACATTGGACTGGGAGTTCTAAATTCCTTTCTGTTACTCCGTCAGGATATCACTATCAAGTTTGTGACAATCTCTTTAACAAGCACTTTTAATTTGAAAATTGGGTAATTAGGTAAGATAATCCTTAAGATTGTTCCCACTTCAAGCCTCCACGGTTTTGCTGCCAAGAGCTCTGTGACAGTCACCACGTAGGGTGTAAAAAGATCTGAAACCCATTTGCTGCTGTGTGAGACCAATGGGTGAGGTTTGGGAAGGAAGAGAAGACAGGAGAGGGCATTGAAAACACAGTAGACCGACTTGAGGAACAAAATCATGACCAGTGACTTGGAGATAATTTACATAGTGAGTCTGGCTAAAGTAAAAGAATAATAACCAAGAATGTCACAGAGCAGGTTAGATCAGGAGGACCCTAAATGTCAAGCAATTGACAGATACTTGGGAAGCCAAAACATGCCTGTACATTTTAAGTGATATGATTATTGTATTACTTTTTGAAGATGAATTGAATTATGGTAGCAATGTGTGGTGTGGTGTTTGCTCAAAAGATGGCATTAATCAAATGAATACTAGTGTGACCACGTGACAGGCAGGATAATCAAGAAAAATGGCAAAGGCACAGCAAGACCCTTTTAAAGTGGGACTTGAAATTTGAGAATATTGTGGAAATGCAACAGTGGAGGTTGCATTTCCACAGAAAACCAGCCACAATAGCAGCACTTCAGGGACACAGGTGGACACTGTGGTGACTGTAATTTACTCCATCACAAGTATCTGGACACTGAGGGCCACCACTTAGAGCAGAAGTCAAACTTGCCTTGTATTATGTTGCTATTGGTATATGTTGTGTATGACAATTTTAATGTGTTTTTTTCCTTCCTTAAAATGCATATACCTGTTTTTGGCACCCTCTATATTTGGGCATGAGCAGGGGCTACTGAGAAGGGAAGCAGACTGTAACATCAAAAAATACCACCTAGGAGAAGTGGTCGAGAATCACTGGCCAAAAGTTGGCAATGCCAATATTTTGTATGTTTGGAATTCTTATCAAAATACACAGCTCTGATATTCAGGAGGAAAGGAATTCAAAACGTTTAGGTTGAGGGCAGTGCCTGTGGCTCAAAGGAGTAGGACACTGATCCTATATACCGGGGGTGGCGGGTTCAAACCCAGCCCCGGTCCAAAAAAAAAAAAAAAATTAGGCTTTGTCTATATAAACTGCATCAGAGAAAAAAAGGTGGATTCAGATAACCAAATATGATTATGGATTATTTAAATGGGCTCTGATTTATTTTAAATTTTTTTGAATTTAAAATTTATTTTAAATTCAGGCAAGACAATTTGCATATGCAGACACAGTCTAAATTCCATGTTTTCATTTTTTAACCCTTCACAGCACCCATCAAGGGATACTCTAATACCGAAAATCAGTATCCCAAAATTGATGGTCCTCACTTAGACGGAGGAAGGAAGGATCTCCGAGGAGATAACAAAACTTATCACTCAAGTGTGAAAAACTCAAATGGGTTGGAACCATTTAAACTTCTTAAAGACATAAAAATATATGTGGTTGTTTTCCTAGACAATTGTCCTGATGTCTTACAAACTGTCTACATCTGTGTGTTCTCTTCTAGGGTCTTTCTTCCCCGATTTCAAGCCCTCGGAAACAGTTTTTAAAATAGTATTTTGGCTCGGTTACCTAAACAGCTGCATCAATCCCATCATATACCCCTGCTCCAGTCAAGAGTTCAAAAAGGCCTTTCAGAACGTCCTGAGGATCCAGTGTCTTCGCAGGCAGCAGTCTTCGAAACACACCCAGGGCTACACCCTCCATGCGCCCAGCCATGCCCATGCTGTGGAGAGGCAGCACAAGGATACCGTGCGCCTCCCAGTGGGATCGGGAGAGACTTTCTACAGGATCTCCAAGACAGATGGGGTCTGTGAATGGAAACTTTTCTCTTCCATGCCCCGTGGATCTGCCAGGATTACAGTACACAAAGACCAATCAGCCTGCACCACAGCTCGGGTGAGAAGCAAAAGCTTTCTACAGGTCTGCTGCTGCATGGGGCCCTCCACCCCCAGCCTTGGAGAGAACCACCAAGTTCCAACCATTAAGGTCCACACCATCTCCCTCAGTGAAAACGGGGAGGAAGTCTAGGGCAGGGAAGGTGCGGAGGAAGGGGGGGACAATCTTAGGTGCCTACCCCACTTCCTGCTCGGAAGGCCAGCTCACTCTCCAGGAGGGCAAGACAGGGCCACCAAACAAGGGGACCTTCTGGGACTGGGGCAGGGGGGAGACCCAGCTCATCAGCCACCTGGTGGGGTGCAGGGAAGAGGGAGGATGTTTTGCAACTGACCGGTTGAGGAAGATGCTGGACTGTATCCCCCTGCAGCTAATGCCCTCACGGTCATCCTCTCAGCCCGCTTTGATGAAAACCACCCTGGGAAACAGAAATTCATGCGCAATCCAAAAGACTATAAATATAGGATTATGATTTCATCATGAATATTTTGAGCTTGCCCTCTAAGTTTGGAGTTATTTCTTGATGGAAGTGAGGGGATTTTATTTTCAGGCTAAATGTACTGACAGCCACAGTTGACATTTATGGGGAGAGGGCCTAGAGAGGAAGAGCTTTAAGATGGTGGCCAAGATCCAGGCACTTTATTTTTAGAGCAAGTTTTAAGACTCCACCACTTCCGATGCAGCCAGTGTCTTGGCTTGGGTGAAACTGGACAGTGAGAAGATTTACCTTTTGCTGCACTTGGACTGGATTCTGCCCCTTTTCTTCTAAAGACTAGAGTGAGTGGCACGCATATCTCAGAGCATAACAGAGACACATTCTCTGCTCTTGGGTCTTGAGAGTGTTCAAAGACCTCGTCAAAGAGAATATGGCTTTTCCCAAGGAAAGACAGCAGATGTGAGAGCTGTTTGGGTTTGTTTTTTTTTTTTTCAATTTGACTACTAGGGACAAAATCCATTAAACAGTTCAAGGATCAAATGAAGGAAGGCTTCTTCCCATAACATATTTGAAAATCAAGATTTGGGGGTGGGGTGGGTGTTAATTTCATGCTAAGATGCCACCTGCCAACCTACCCTGGAGTCCTTTTGACGTGGCTGAGGAGGGCCTTTCTTGGCAAATCACTTACCTTTTCCAGCACTCTGTTGTGAAAATCCAACACTAATATTTTGAAAGGCAAAATATTGACTTCCGTTTCATCTCACCTGCTTTGCTGTTGTCTAATGAATGAGCTTTGCCCGCAGCATGTTGAAATGAGCCTTACGATCCAAGTATCGTATAGTTGGATCCCCCCTGACCTCTGAAAAACACTCATGCTTAGCTTTGGATAGATACTGATAGATCACCAAAGAATTGTCTAAAGCTGGAGTTCCCAAGCATTTTTTGACAGAAACCTATTTATTCTGGAAAAAGATCCAGTAGTCCACTCAACTTGGTCTATTCCCACATTCCATAGGAAACATGCTGTTTTTGCTTTATGTATACCAAATTTTGGTAAACCTCCATAACTCAGTACAAGTTGAGTATCTCTTATCCAAAATACTTGGGACCAGAAGTGTTTCGAATTTTGGAATATCTGCATCTACATATTGAGATATCTTGGGGATGAGACCCAAGACTAAACATCAAATTTATTTATGTTTCCTCTCTGCCTTATACACATAACTTTGAAAGTAATTTTATAAAATATTTTAATAGCTTTATGCACGAAAGAAGGTTTGGTTGCTTTTGACTGCAACCTGTCCCAAGAAATCAGGTGTGGAACTTCCTGCTTGCGGCATCATCTTGGCACGGCTTCCGATGTTAGAGAATTTCCGATGTTCAGATTAGAGATGCTCAGCCTGTATGTTACTAATGATGAAGCTCCACAAGAAGAATTTAAAATAGTTTTTGTGTTTTGGGAATCATTCTTGGTAAGAATCACTGACGTAAAAACAACTGGCCATTTCCACAGCCTCTTCCCCCTACCTGGATAAGTTCCTCTAAGAATTGCAACTCAGGCTATCGCTGTTATGTAACCTTCACGGCAAGGGGAGTTGCCTCCACCTCTTTTTCTTCTTTCCCTTGCAGCAAGATGATCATTTCCTTAAATCCTTCCCAAAGGCAAGTCTCCTTTCACGTTGCAATGGAGAGTATGTTTGCATGTGGAGTGATGCTTCATTACTGGTTGCTTTGGAGCCTGAAGATGACTGTTGTCTCAGTCTTTTTCTAAAGAGCATCTTCTCATTGGCTAGACAGATATGCACCCCTGTTTTCAGAACTTGGATTCTGGCCTTTGGATGTTGGTTGAATGTTTAGACTCTTTTGATCTCTCTGCACGTCCTATAACAGCTCTGCCCGACGTGGGTTAGCGGCTGGCTTCTAGGAAGAACTTGAATGTGCAAAGCTCCCTTTTCTTCTGTCTTGCTACGAAAATTCAGTTTGAGAAGAGCTGCTTCTAGGATCTGAATAAGAAAATCACTCTTTTCCCTGCCTCCCCCCTTCCAGGAGCATCCCTTGGGAAGAACGGTAATAGTTTAATAGTTTTTCTTCAGCAAAATAAAGAGTTCCATGTTGGAGATGATCGGTAAAATACCTTTACAGACAAATTTAAATTCCAAATCTGGGAAAGTTTAGGAGCACCGCACGTGTGGCATTTATGCCACGTCTAATCAAAATAAACAACTTAGAAAATCTTTTGGTCACCCGATAAAAACCGGGACAATTGTATCTGTGTAAAACTATCCGTAAATAATTGCCCGCTGCCCTCTTCTCCAGCCCCCTTCTCTCCAGGGAGGCAAACTTTGAACTTTATTTTTCCGTTTCCCATAGCTTGATTATTGGGTACAAACGGGACAGTTCTCCAAGTTGACATTTATCGCCCGAAACTTGGTCAATGTGGGATAAACAATGTGAGAGTTGAGTTACTTTTTACTCGGCCACAAACATCTCTGTACCTTGAAGCGTGCCAAAAAGGATCTAAAATTGTTGCAGCTAAACAAATGATTGTCATATTTATACTCACGTGTTTACAGCTTCTATTTGGAGTTTGAGGAATTTACCCAGAGTGGCAGTAGTTAAAATGTCTTCTCTAACGTGTTATTAAAAGCACTTGCTCTGGGCTTGTCTAAACATCATAAAAATTAACGGGAACAGTATGGGAGAGGCGAAATCTGATTTTATTCTGCAATTCAGATCGCATGTATTAAGAGAGACTTTGACTCAGATTATTCAAAGATTTTCCTGGACTGTTGGCAAGGATTTCAGAAGAGCATTTTTCTGATCACTGTTTTTCTCTCTGCCGCCCTCCGGTCTCACCCAAGACTGCTTTTGCTTGTAGTCACTCAGACTATCTAACACTCTCCAAAACAGTCAGCCTTTTAACTCTCCCATCCCCACTGAGATTAGCCCATCTATGGCAGCCAGTAGCATCTGGGGAAATAAATATTCTCTTAAGACTTTTCCGTGTGCCAGGCAACTATCTGCAGGGCATTTGGCACCCATTACTTTTAAATCTCATAGCAACCCTGCCACTCCTACTTAAGAGATGAAAATCTGGTGGTTGAGGGCGGTGCCTGTGGCTCAAGGAGTAGGGCATCAGCCCCATATACCGGAGGTGACGGGTTCAAACCCGGCCCTGGCCAAAAATTGCAAAAAAAATCTGATGGTTGAGAGAGGTTAAGGACTTGCCCCAAACCAAGCAGGAATTGTGATTCAAACCTGGGTCTCCCAAACTCTAAGCCTTTGCCTCATAAAGAGTAGCGATAAAAGTCCTCTAGTTTGGACAGGTATGCTGAGGATACCAGACCTTTTCATGTCTTATTTCCTTGGGCTCTGTCTACAAGTTAACCTTGGCAAAGACACTGTCATATCTCCAACCCAGCCCAACTCAAGAGCAGGTCATCTGTGGAAGGGTTTGGTGTCTGCAATTCTAACCCTCACACTGCACCAATTCTTTTGAGGGGATAATGGATGTTATTAAGACCTTCCAAAAGGGACAAATTTTGCAAGTTGGGGGAAGATGGGCATTTAAGGGAACGCACCAGAGGCTGCATTAGCCAAGAACAGCAAAAGGCAATTGGGGATACGAAACACACTGGATGGCATATGGAAGTTGTTGATCACCAACTCCCGTTAACACAGACACTTTTAGGAAGTGCATCCCTTTTAGAAATGAATGAGGATAAATACAGCATCCCTCACTCTTTTAAGGGAGAGAGGGGAATGGATTCTAGGTATTTCACCAGGAGTTGCAGACAGTATATGAAGCATGTGACCCTTAAGGATGTCACTGTGGGGCAAGTATTCAGAATTCTGACCTCTGGGTAGCTGGAGACCCAGGCAGTCTGAAAACGAGATGTCAGCAGGCAGCTGTGGCACTTTCACAAGTGCAAATTGTGTGTCCTGAGTGCCTGCCCCAACCCCCTCCATGTGCACCAGGACACAACCTTCTGGCCAGGAAGGTTTCATGGTTATGGCCTGGGAGTGAGAACCTTTTAGGATCTATGTACTTGGGCAGGTAATTGACCACTCTTTGATCATTGCTCATTAATCACAACTTAATAAACATTCTCAATTGCTTCTGGGGCTGGCTCTCCTCAAAAAAGAAGCTGCCTCTGCGTCTGAATATTTGTTGACTAAATAATTAAGGAAAGAGCTCCCCTCATCAGCAAAGGGAGCCGAGGCAGACGGAAGGTACATTCTCCAAGAAAAACCGGGGAGACTAGAGAGAAGACAGAGGCAGCAAATATGGAGGCATCAGAGGTCTGCTGGCTGGTTACTCTGATCTCTTTTTACACTACCAGGACTTTTAACCATGAAACCACCTGCACACAGCTCCGGTCGAGCCCGTTTGGACCACTGCTTGCACCTGCTTCGTGTCCGCAGACTGTGCTGAGAGCAGGGCTGAGCCAGGCTGCGGTGGGGTCCACGATCTTCAGAAAGCAATGGCAGCTGTGACCCCCTGGCCCGCCAGAGTCCCTGCGACAGGAGTGAGTGGAGATGACCATTGTGTGGCCGGACCACCAAAAACAAGTTAGGATTTCAGCAGAGGACCCTGGCGCCTTGCTGATGCTCCCATGGGGAGTTGCTCATTCACACGCCCCGGTCCCAAATGCCACGGGGTGGGGGGCTGAGGATGGGCCCCCTGCCCTACGCAGGAAAACATCACTTCTGCTTTGCTACTGCAGCCTGGATTACTGGTTCTCCCACCTAAAGGGAAGGTTACAGGGTTTAGGGATGCGGAGGTGTTCAGGAGAGGGAGGCAGCTGTGGTTACCAACACCTTGCTGCAACCGATAAGCAGAGAACATCCCCAAAGCTGCTCACTCGTTTCAAAAGGCAGGGTAATTGCCTTTCCTTCTCCTGTGGCTCAGGAGCTGTTACTTTGTTTCTTTTTTCCTCCGTATCATATTCAGCGGAGCCATGTGATAAGCTGGGAGTGATTATTGCTGAAGTATGAAAAATATAGACTTAATTAAGTAGGGCCTCTAAGAGCACATTTATACCATATTTGGAGAAAAAAGGAATGAAGGACCGGCCCTTTCAGATACCTGAATATATAGAGGGCGCATGCAAATGTGGGAGAGAGGCTCAGACAGAAACCCCAGCTCCATTTCAATATTTCCACACTTGTCACCTAACCTGTCTGGCCCATGTCACTCTTGGGCAGTAGAAAGAGAAGGAAGAGATTGGGGCAGGGGGAGTTTTAAGAAGTTCTTTCAGTTTCCTCATATCCAGCCTCCACCTGCTTTATCTAGGACACCTCAATGTCCCCCAGGTCCACTGCATTTCTCTACACTGAGACTTTTGCATCTCACTTATTCATTTCTGACCCATAATTTCTGCTCCATCTACACCTTCTCTTCTGCCGCAGCTCTGTCAGAGGCAGGGCAATGCAGCACCATTCTGGGGGCCAAGTGTCATTGCTTCTTAGAGAAGCACACGTGATCCTGTTCTTTCTCCCTAGAGAGGCAAGGGCAGCGTCAAGCAAATAGGCAGGGCAGGAGGCTCTGGGTTGGCTCCTCAGGGTGACATGCAAGGACCAGCCAGTAATGATCACCCCTCTTTAACATCCTCAGAACACAGAGGTCCAAAGGGAGCTTTGGGAATACTCCTTTCCCGTCAGCCTGTGAGTCACTGATGGTCACCAGCAGCAAGCGACTTCTGCGCCCAACACTGGACTTGGCACAAAAAGTACAGAGAGGCATAGACGGTCAGTCTCCAGCTTCCAAGCTGAATGGGTTGCAAGCTCATCTGTTAAAAAGTCAAGAAGGCATTTTTCCAAGAGCAATTGTCATTCCTAGGGAAGGAAGGATAGTCCCAGATGAACCAAAAAATAAAAGTGTATGTAATGTACATGAGGAGTTGCAAACCTTTTCTGTAAATGGGTAGAGAGTAAATACTGAACTAGACGGCCTCTGACACATCTTTTTCTTCTTCTTCTTCTTTTTTTTTATTTCTTTTTCAAGAGGACCCTCTAAAAGATGTAGAAATCATTCTTAGCTCAAAAAAGGAAAGGAAAGGAAACAGAGGCTGCAGGTCACATTTTGCTGTGGTTTGCCATTCGTGATCTGTGCCCTCTCTATGACAGTACAGTACAGAGAACAGGGCTGAGCAATGGTTTCTGGTGTTCAACATATAAGCATCTTTTTTTTTTTAATATGCCATGGCCACATCTCCATTTGGCTAAATTAATGTTCATGGCCTGAATGAGTTGTTAAAGTGGCAAGTTTATATTCAGGGTTAGGGCCTGCTCCACGCACCATTGTAATTTCCTAAGCAGGGATCAGAGAAGCGGGGAGTGCCCACTGTCCCTCCACTGTTGTCCCCTGTAGAACAGGCAGCAGGAGCCCTGGAAAGGCCACTGGGGTTTTCAGCATTTTGCCTCCCCCAGAACAATCTGGCTGCCTCTGAGGGTGGCAACAACAGATAGAGGCCACTGGACCAAAGCCAACCTACAATTCCTGCCAGACTCTTGGAACCAGCTGAAGTAGGGGTTCCCAGAGCCCCCAGGGGCTTTGGAGGCCACATCTGACTCCCCGGGAAGTTGTCCAGACCATAGTATCTTGCGCCAGGACATTTGAGGGCCTGCTTGGGGCTCTCCAAGAAGAGTCGGGGGTCCAAAAAGGGGTGCTAGAGGGGACAGGCACCTTCCAAGAAACAAATGAAAGTTGAGTTTCCTCTCCTCCTCCTTTTCCTCCTTCTTCGTGTCTTTCTCCTTTTCCTGTTTTTTCTTTAAGTCTGAAATTGCCTAACTAGAATGGAAATGGTGTTACTATGCAGAAATGGGTTTCGCCAAAGCCTCATTTCCCTAAGCTTGGTCCATTCTCCCAGACTGAGAAGCTTCAACAGTCGAAATTTGTTGCCTCATAGTTGGGAGACTGGAAGTCCAAGATCAAGGGGTCGGCTTCTTGCTTCTTCCAAGTCTCTCTCCTTTGCTTATGGACGTCCGTCTTCTCCCTGGGTCATCACATGACCTTTCTCTGTGTCTGTCTTTGTCCTGACCTCCTCTTCCTATAAGGGCCCACCATCATAGCTTTATTTAACCTTAGGCATCTCTTCAAAGGCCCCATCTCCAAATAAAGTCATCTTGTAAGGTACTGGGGATTAGAGCTTCAATATAGGAATTTATGGGGGACTTTTAAGAACTCTTCCTTCGCTCTCTCCAGAATTCTTTCCCCACATCAGAAGTTCATGTTCAGCCCTTCCAGATCATCCCAGTCCTTCTCCAAGTTCTTACAGCAATTGTCCATAAACTATACTCAGCAACTAATTCTATACTTGATTGTGATCTTTCTGTTGTTTTAATATCTACATCTATTTAAAGTACTTTAAAGCAGACTTTGTATGCACCATACTTGTATAAGTTCTGTCCTCTCTACTAGATAGAAACTTCTGCATGGCAGGAACAGCCTGTCATTCAGTGTGCCCCATGGCAGTGCTGCAGCCCCCAAGGCTTTTCCCCTCTCCTGAGCAGGCAGAGAGAGGGGAGCAGAGTAGAATGGGAGATAAGATCCAACCATGAGTTGTAGACAGGGGTCAGAGAACAAGTCCGCAGGGACTTGGAAACATCAGGAGACTGACCCACGAAGACTCAGGTGGATGACCCTGGGGTTTCTGAAATGTTGCTGTAAGATACTAGTTCAAGTTACAGAGTATAGCAGTGGAGAACCCCAGGATAGCAGCCATCTCGAGTCAGGCAGGCACATGTCACCCTAGAGACATCTACTCCGAAGAAAATAGAGCCCGTTATGACCTAAGACAGACCCTAGACTCAAGGTTGGTGAGACAGAACAAGATGGGACCAAGCACCAATGGCAGAGCCCAAACCTGAGAACTGGGTTGTTGAGGACCCGTTGGGAGCCCTGTGGTTATGCCAGGACTCACAGCCCAGCTATCGGTGAGTTAAGGGTATTTCAATGCTGTCTGCTCTATATCAGGATTAGTTTTAGAAGATGGGTACCAAAGAGCCTCCGGGTAGCTCAGGCAGCTGTCCTCTATCCTGTCTAAGAAAGGCAGAGAACAGGAGAGGCTGTGGCACTGACTTGGCATGAGAGTACAGCCAGGTACCCCCTGCTAACAGGCATCTTAATTCAGGCCTTCTGCAGCCCCCCTCCCACTGCCTGCCCGAGCCTCCAGTGCCACAGTGAGACAGACCCGCTGCCCTGTCTGCATGGTCTTAGATCTTGGCCTGCCCACCTTGTCCCCTTGCAAAATTCCATTCATTTCTGTTTCATCAACCCACCCGAGCCCCTTATATAGACAAGTGTAGGGCCCTGTGGTGCTTCTCTGACAGCCTTAGACTGATGTCTTCTCCCCTGCCTCCTGCCGAGACGCAGAGCATTTATCCTCATTTGGAAGAATCAGGGCTGCATAGCATCGGCTGTTGTGTTTTCTGGGCACGAGATGACACTGCTTTGGTTCCCCGTTCCCCGTCCCCCTGCCCTCTCCCTGGGGACTCTCACACTGGAACTTTTTCTGGTCCCACAATATCAATCATCGTGAAACATCCTGTCATCTAGAGCAATGTGATTCACAAGCTTCAATTCAATCTGGCAATGACGGGGGGTGGGGAGGGGAATCACCCCCAAAGGCAAGGCCTACAAAAGTATTTGGTGTCTGTGTGCCAAAAGCCATCCAAAAACGGACTTGAATAAGTGTAGCAGTGGTGTACTAATTTATCTTTAAAAATCATCTTTCTTCTTCACTCTGGTCTCATTCCTTGGGCTAAACCCAGTCTTATCTTTCCTAATGAAAAGGGTTCAGCTCATGGGAGTCTGTAGGGTTGGGAGGCTCGTGGCCCCCATTAATCAGCAACTGAGCATCAGGGCGAGGACTTCTTGTCCCCGCACAGCCACCCTAACTCAGTCCCTGTGTCATAACAGTATTGATGGTCGTCGTAAAGAGCAGAGACGGAGGGGGCAGTGATGGATGGCCAGAAGAAGGAGCTGCCTGAATTGGCAAACAAGGACTCCCACGTACAATCTGACACGCGGGAAAGACATTAAAACCCACACATACCAAGTAGTGTTTAAGAGCAACACAAGCAAGCGTTATAAATATTTGCATAACAATTTATCGCTAGTTTTACAACAGACTTTTTTTGAAAAGAGAAAAACCTCTAGGAGGAGAAAGGAATTGAATGAAAAGTGAGGTCCCTGTCCTGCTGCTGTCACCTCCTCGCCCAGCGCAGGGCCTGACCTCCCGTCTCCCATCACACACAGCCCAGATAGCTAAATTTCAACAAGTGAACGTGGTTGTTCTGCAGCAGAAATTTTGCTGCAGCATTTAAAACCCGGATCAAAACACATGCTTTCTTCATCAGATGTGAAGGAAAACTGCTATTTTTAATCACTGGATATAACAAGTCACAAGCCGTCCACTTTCCAGAATTAACGCAGAAACTCAGCCCCCTATGGCAGACCAAGAAATGATTTTGCTCCCCATCATGTATCCGTGATGGGGCTTATGCAGAGATAAAGTTTAGATAGCAAACATTCTATTTCCAGAGCAGTTAACTTTGCACACTTGGGCAGAGTAAAGTGTAAGAGTTTGGGGTCACATTATAAAAGAACTAGTTTCACAGGGAACCAATACAATGTCTGGTGAAGAAAGAGAGTGAGGTCTGTAGAGAGTTTGGAGAAAAGAGGAAAACTGGACCACATGGAGCTCACAGGCATTCCCAATGCAGACCTTCCCACCCCCACCCTGACCTTTTCCTGGCATTCCCCTGTGCTTGCTGAACCTGACCTTCCCAACCCCACCCTGCAGTCCACGGTAGAAGGAGACCTAGAAGGATCTTAAAAGTGGGGTTGTAGAAACAGCAGTGTCCTGGGAGTCCCCGTCTCTGTTTCTACCTTGTGACCCTGAACAAGTCATTTCACCTGTCTTGACTCATTTTCCTCACTTGGAAATGGGGTGAGCAGATGAAACAGTGTGCGTGAAAACGCCGCGTGAGCTGGTACAATGTACAGCATCACAGAAGGGCCCCAGCAAATGCCAACACTCTTAGCCCACCTCCATTACCCCTCCAGATGCTAAATAAGACATTGCTGGGAATGAGATCACCTGTACGGTATCTTCCAGCCCTGAATACACTTCATGCAGGAGAACAGAGAGGAAGATCAGTCTTTTGCTCTCCTTTGCTCTTCCTCCTACTTCAAGCTTATGTTTCCAGGAATTGGCCCTCACCAGCTAAAGACACTGGTTTCCCTTCAATTAGAAAGCAAGTCGTCACAGGTCAGGCGCAATGGCTCACACCTATCATCCTAGCACTCTGGGAGGCTGAGTCAGGAGGATTGATTGGGCTCAGGAGTCTGAGGCCAACCTAAGCAAGAGCAAGACCCTGTCTCTCGTAAAAATAGAAAAATTAGTCAGTTGGGCACCTGTAGTCCCAGCTCCTCGGGAGACTAAAGAAGAAGGATCACTTGAGGGCAGGAGTTTGAAGTTGCTGTGAGCTAGGCACTCCAGCCTGGGCAACAGAGTGAGACTCTGTCTAAAAAAAGGAAGAAAGAAAGAAGGAAGGAAGGAAGGAAGGAAGGAAGGAAGGAAGGAAGGAAGGAAGGAAGGAAGGAAGGAAGGAAGGAAGGACAGGAGGTAGGAAGGAAGGGAAGGAGGGACGGAAAGAGCGAGAGCGAAGGACTGAAGGAAGGGCGG
>CAUYQV010139623.1:0-20494 GCA_963574575.1 Galagoides demidoff | reverse complement strand
GCCTCTCTGACTATTTCTGAATTACTTGCAGTTTTAAGCCAAATTTATTTATGTAATTAGTACATATTTATCAAACCATTACATTAAATTCTGTACATGTATAACAAACTACTTTGGGGCAAACCATTTTTTTTTTTTTTTTAGTTTGCCCCAAACAACTATTCCAAGCATGTCTTCCTAGCAGTGTGTGTGTGTGTGTGTGTGTGTGTGTGTGTGTATATATATATATATTTTTTTTTTTTTTTGGTGGAGACCAAAGATTTCTTCCCTTGTTTATTATATTATCTTCTTCCCTCTTCACTTTAAAATGTGTTCCTAACATTTTTGATTTAAATCCGGCTCTATGGAGACCCTTTTCATCCCACCAGGAAATCACGGTGCAGCAAGTTCAGAGACAACAGGAAGGAAGCCAAGAAGACAGGACGATTTTTACAACACCCCTTTTGTCTGCAGGGCCACTTAGGTCTCTGTTTCAGGTACAAATGGGCTGCAGTGCTGGGAAGGTCTGTCCAGGAAGAGGCACAGGGAAGTGCTGCTGATTCCATCTTGCACACTCAGTTCCACTTTCATGACTGTGCACAGTCCTTTGGGTATTTAGTTTTATTTTTACATAATAATCTCCCCAAAGGCCATTCGTTCAGGTTGCATCCTGGGTGAGACCACACCTTCAGAGTCGTGTGTGTGCAGTTATGTGAAGTTAGTTGTAGAAGCTCTCAGGGCACAAGACTGCTCTTGTGCAGCCGCCCAGGGAGATTTCCTGCAGGTGCTTGTCCTTGTAAAATGTGTGTCTATTTTTATGTGTATATGTGCACACACACAGTTTTTCAGTAAAGCAAGTATTAAGATCATCACAAGCCCTCAGGATTAGCAATACAAGTATAATTATAGTTTCTATCTAATATATTTTCTTATTTTTTCCAGAGAAGTTCTGTGGGAATAATTACATAATTAACGCAGTACTCTCCCAGGTTTACAGGGCAGGAGAAGCCTGGTGCTCCACAAAAGTTGTGAACGTGATTGTGCATTGCAATAACTGTAGCAGAAAGGTGCTGCCTGACCTGTGCAAGTAACTAAAATCAAACTTTTAAGCACATTCTAAATGTTCTAGCTCTGTGGTCCTTGAGAAATTATTTCAGGAAATGCACATATATAAGGTCTGATAATTAAGTTCAAGAACTCGTCCTAGAATAAGTGCTACCTACCTCATTGCCCAATATCTCTATGTTCACCTTCACAGTACTCCCCTTGGGAAGCTTTGCCCTGACACCAGCACCTAGTCTACCCTTCGGAGCAATTGTGGAATTCTTTATCTGAAATGGTCATCAGAGCTATCTTTGTATTACACCTGAAGTCCAAAGTCTTATCAATATGTCTTCCTTTCACTATTTCCTTTATCTTTAGGTTAAAAAAAAAAAAAAGTCATTGGGGGCCAGATCAGGTGACTAAGAGGATGGTACAATAAAATTATGTGTTTACTGGCTAAAAAAATCCCTCACTGTGTAAGCTGGTGCATTGTCGTGATGCAAGAGTTGTGAGTTGGCAAAAAATTCAGGTCCTTTTTGTGTAACTTTTTAGACAGCCTTTTCAGCATTTCCAAATAGCAAACCTGGTTAACTTTCCAGAGGGTACAAATTCATAATGAATAATCTCTCTGATACCAGAAAAAGTTAGCAACATTGTTTTGACTCTTGATTTAGAGTGACTTAACTTTTTTGTTAGTGGAGAATAATTGGCTGGCGTCCGTTGTGCACTTGGACATTGTGGTGCAGCCGTGTTTGGTCATCAGTGACAATGTGGCCACGTACTGTCCTGCCTCTTCAGAGGTTCTCATCACACCTCCACTCATCAGTGAGCTCTCAGGGATGGGCCATTTTACACACTTTATCGTGCCAGGATTTTCAGTTAAGATTTTCCTATTTCTCTATGTTTACCTGATTTGCTATGTTTCCCACAGTTAGCCGATGATTTCGGCACAGAACTTGACACATTTTTGCAGTGTTTCATCAGTTCTGATCATTACCTGCTGCTCTGACCCCTCTTCATCAGTGACGCTTTCTATCCCCTCAGAAAAATATTTATTCCATTTGTACACTGCCATTTTCTTTATGGAGTTGTCCCCATAAACTTGGACTAGCCTGTCTCTGATTTCAATTCCACTCTTGCAGGGTTGAACAAGAAATGAACGAATGTTTATCTGTTGCTCTAATTCAAGCTCCAACATTCTCATGACAGCACAGAAACATGCAGCAACAGTAATGAATGCCACTCAGCAGTACACCACACGTTGTCACAAACACAACTGCAAGACACTAGATGCCTAGGTTAGGAGCCTCACCAGGTTGTGTGCACAGTGCTGCCAGCGTACATGCATGGTGGCAAGTTCATGAACTCAGCTGTCAGAACTCATACGTACATAGGGTGTCTCCAACTTCCAAGCAAGTGGTCTGCTAAAGGTTTAATGGAAATTCAAGGGCTGGGCAATAAATACGGGTTTCCTTCCTAGCCCCTAAACTCTCTTCAGATTCCCAGACTAGCCTACAACGTTTTATTTGCTCCTTTACTCACAAAGTTGATAAACACACTATTAGAGATTCAGATTTCCTTTCTGTAATCTTACCATTTCCTCTTATCTCCAATTAATTACTGACCATGGATTTGATTGTTAAGGAATAATAAATTGATGGCAAATTCATCTATTTATAGCTTTACCATACACAGTATGTAAGAAGTCAGCCTGCCCAGCCCTGCAGTCTGGTAAGCCAGACAGGTGGAAAGTGTAATGATAACGCTGTCTGAGCCCTGGTCAGTACCGGCTCCTCCTCTGAGACTGGATAGGGGAGGGGGAAGCTGAGGATGCCCCCCACACGTAAGGAGTGTGAACCCAGGAACACCTAGGGCAGAGCAGGAGGGGGGCTGGCAGACCCCTGCCCACCTCCCCCAGTGTGGCTCGTGCTGCAGCCTCAGCTCCTACTGACGCCTCAGTGGCGGGTCCAACCAACACAAAATCTAAATCATACCAGGTTTCTTTAGGGTAAGCTCCTCTCCGCTCTCCTGGTGTTCCTGCTTGGGCACAAATCCACCCCACACACTAAAGCTGCTGCCTGCCCCAATGCTCAGGATCCAAAATGACTCATCTCTGCCCTCACACCCATGGTCCTTAGCACCCCCAAACTTAAGGTAGAAGAAAGGCAAACTCTGAAACAGCAGAGCTTTGGTATGTGCGTGGGTGGAGCTTTAGCCTCAGAGAGGATGTGAGGTTGTGAAGGAGGCACACCGGCTTCCATCGAGTCCTTAGGCTGCAAACTCGAAGACACGCAGCTTCGGGAGGTGGAGGCGGCCGTGCAGAGCAGGCGCCCGAGCCCTGCGGGGTGGCGCTCCTGGTGGTCAGCACCTGCCTTCTCAGGCCACATCTCCTTTGTTCTTTTGCTTTAGAATCCGTAATTTCCCTAAAAGTTATCCAGGGTTTGGTTTTGCTTGTTCTGTGTCCATCAGCTCGGAGCAGGGTGGGAAGGCAGTGTCCAGCTGCTGGTACTGCAGCATCTCCACCGGTCAGCTGTGCACAGATGCAGCTCTCCCCGGCATGGCACTGGCGCCCAAGCTCCATCCACACCGAGGGCTTCCTGAGAATTTTGTTGACAAGTGTGTAGAGTAAACGTAGGTCCCCATTGTTTGAGCAGAAGTCTTCTATTGAAATAGCTGCGGAGTTGGCGATGGCACAGGATCGGTGGTGTTGGGACTGCAGGTGGAGAGGTGCTGTGACAGGGCAGGGCCTTCCAGGCCTCTGGTGTCCACCAACGTCCCCAAAACCCAGCGAGTCGGTTCCTTAGAACAGATGGTTACAAGAAATACCAAAAGATGAAATGCTACGTCTGGGCAGAGACTCCCACACATTCTGAAATAAAACTTAAATAGACAAAAAGAGGCACAGCAATTGTAACATTTTTGTGCAATGTGCAGAGAAAGCCTAAACTTGATATTAATTTGATCTTAAGGAGAAAAATAAAAATAATCTCCTTTAAAAGGGAAGGTGTTACTCTCTTGCATTGACTAGAAACATCAACAAAGCATCAAACCTTTTAGAAGGAGGGGCTTAGAATTTCAAAATAACAGATAAAGACATGCTCGGGACTTTAATTATCATTTTTTAAATCCTCTAACGTTTCAATGACTCTGCCAATCTCCAAACATAGAAATTCTGCAGTGTTTCAGAGTTTCTCTGTGACCTTAAAAAGAAGCTTCTGGACTAAGGCTTTCCTTGGGTTCCTGGTACAAATTCCAGCTTTTGACTAGAAATCTGGTTACTCACCTCTCTGAATAGTCTGGGCCCCATGACTTGACAGTGGCTTGTAAAACGAAGCACCTCCTCAGAGGGAGGGTTCGTGATATGCCAAAGAATAGCACTGACTCTGGGGGACTTAGTAAAATATTTTAATTGGGCTGTCTCTTCTCCTGTAATCAGGGCCTCGATTGGTGCCCCTCATCTGACGGGAAGCTTAGCAACAGGAAGGGAAGGACTTTCCCAGTAGAATCCGGGCCCAGAAATTTGGCATCTAGAATGTGTAAGGGATACATATACAAGAGATGAACGGAGGGGGTGATCTCTCTACATCAGTGTAAAAAGGTGGGTGACGCATCTCAGACATCTGAGCCACCGTATTACAGCCAGAGTGGCTCCTGAGCATTGATACAAATTTAAATTTATTGACAGGGGAACTGTCCATGTTTTGGAGTGGAGAAATAGATTATAAAGAGCTTGTGTGTGACCCATTTATACACCATGCGTATGCCTGTTTGTATATGTGTTATGTAGAGAGGAATAAATGGAAAAGTATCATTAAATTTTAAAAAAATAGTTATCTCTTGGAAGAAATTTCCACTGGTTTTCATACTCTTCCCTGTGCTTCTCCATAATGTTGAATATCTTACAAGAATATTCATCATATTTACAATGAAAACAAGTAGTACTGAAATCATAATAAAGATTTCTGAGATTCTTTTTTAAAAAACAAAAGCTTCACAAATACATTTTGATTAATTTTTAAAAAGTATGTGACAATCAATACCAACATGGAATTGTCTAATTCTGAACAGTCAGAAACTATATTCAAATACGTCAGTTCCTTATCTTGTGTTGAACTAAGGAGAGGAGGAAAGGTCCACAGAAGGCAGGAGTAGTGCACTCTCGTGGATTTCCTTGCAGGTGGATTAAATTGCCTTTCACATAAAGCTTATCAGTTCCTGATTTTTAATCTGGATTACATTTTACAATTTCTAATTGCACATTTTTGAAACATTGTATTTAATCCAAGTTGAGATGGTTTCACATTTACCAGTAGCGGTCATGAAGGCATGTCAGCAGCTGTCGTGTTTTGAAGGCATTGTCAAAGTCTCAGGTTACGGGGTCACTTAGGTCCAATTTTTCAATATGCTGATGCCCACGTATGATAGGAGATGATTAAATACTAAGAATAAATAAGCAACATATTTTGTTTTTGCTGAGAGAAATCCCTTCCTAATTTAGTTTATATGATACATCATGTTATACCTCACAATCTGTAATATGTGATACAAAAATTTTGACTGACCCTGGCTTCCTGCTCTAAAATACTGTCCTTAAAAACAGAATACGCAACACCACAAAAAAGTTACAAACCTGAGAAAATTCAAGTATGTTTTTTTCTTGAGAGTATGAGTGATTTTAATCGAGAAAACACTTTTTCTCAGAACGGTCATGTGGCTTGTCGTGTGGGTGGAGGCTGAGGTCATTCCTGGTGGCACTGCCCACTCAGCCTCCAGCCGTGCCCGGCACCCTGGGACCTCACAGGTGCCCTCCCCAGTCCCACAAGCATATTTTCTTGTTGCTCCCTACGTGCTTTTTGACCGCAGTAGGCTACAGTTCACACGACGAAGGTGAAGGTGCATCTTAACTCAGGTTTCTGGAAATTGTGCCTCGTCTGCCAGGCAGTGGCGTTCTGATGGCCAGGAGGCTCGTCTGAGAAGAGAGGACCCTGTGCCTCCTACTGCGCACAGCGCGGGGCGTCTTCCCGCCCCAGCCTGGGTCAGACCCGTGTCTGCACCTGCCGGGGCCCCTGTGTGGAGAGGCACTGCGGCCGTCTGCCCACCGGGACCTGAGCTCCCTGGTGGGAATGTGACTGCCGGCACACGGTGCAGCCCCTGGGGGGCAGGAGGCAGCAAGTGGCCTGCAGGGAGGGTGGTGTCCCTCCTTGCCCAAGCAGGAGGCTGCAGGCAGCTCTTAAAAGAAGGTCCTCGTGTCTAACAAGCCTCGTGAGGAATGTGTGATAGATTAGTGATTTCTCTGGAGACTGAAGAAAATCTGAACAATAAAAGTTATATAGATTTACTAAAATTGAAGTTTGCATGACCAAAAGTAAATAGAGAGGGAGCACATATTGATCCTAAACCAGCAAAGAAATGGGGTTATGCCAGCAGGCTGGCCTGTCTTAGGATCGGCTTGTTCTGTCCTCGTGAGGGAGAGGGAGGGAGGGAGGGAAAGAATCTTGCAAATCTACATCCCTCAGCAACTGCGATGCAGGGCTGAGAAACACGTTTGCCTGTCAAGAAGATTCTCAGCCTGGGTTTGAAGAATTTAACAGTTTCCTGGATATCAGAGCTGATCTTGTTTGTGAGGAACGGAAGAATTTAAATTCCTCACTCTTGCTAACATGTAACTCTTTCAAACCACAAAGGTTTCTGCACACAGGAAGGTAGTTTCAGAAAGGATTGCTAAGGCTTAGGAGGCAGGGAACGGACCCCTCCTAGGTGAATGGTTCACTCACTTTGTCTCAATCTTCTCTTTCCCTTTAGAGACCCAGATTTGGGCCATAAAAAGTGAGTGCTCACTGGGAACCCGGAGAGAAGTGGGGTTAAACGCAGTCCTGCCAGGCCCTGTCGGCATAGCTGGTGGACAGGGTAAAGAGGGGTATGTTCCCCTGGCCCTTCCTCCCATGATGAGGACGCTGCTGTCACCAGCACAAAACACGGCCGAGGCGTTATCCACAGGGCATCAGGCCCGGCTTCCTTCTGCACCCACCTCTCTGCTCATCGACCCATCCATGCTTTCCTCCTTCCTCTGTGCAGTTACTCACTCAGTCACTCATTCTCGTATTCAATCAGCAAACACATCTCAGAACACCTGTGACCTCTAGGAGTGGATGGTAAATGAGGCAGGAAAGTTTCTTGCCCTGTCCAGTTAACCAGTTACTAGGCAAATCAGTTACTAGGTTGCACAGAGACTTAAATTCTCAAATGCCATGACTGTGACGGAGAAGGAGCCAAGGGCATTCCGAAGGCAACCAGACTGTGTCTAGTGACTTAGAGACTTCGTAGGGATGCCCAGGACCAGAGGCAGCCCAGCCTGCATGTGTGAAGACTTGAAGGTAGATGGTGCCTTTGAGAGGTGGAAGAGGTGTGCCTGGATAGATAGTGCCAAGGTAGGGATAAAGTGAGCTGCGCGGTGGAGGGTGCAGCTTGGCCACGCACGCCGAGGAGCCTGGCCTTTCAGTTTGGACTACTGTGGCAAGACACGGAGAGTCTGGGGGAGTGGGCCCGTCACGGGTGGCGAGGGCCCCTCTCCTGTTTGCAGGCAGCAGCCTTCCCCCGGCGGCTCATGTGGAGAGACAGCTCTGTTCCCTCCCTCTTCCTGGAAGGATGCTAATCCTCTTCACCAGGGCTCCCTCATCATGACCTTGTATGAAAAGTGTTAGCCTCCAAGCACTATCACCGGGGAGTCCTGGGGAGGGATGCGAACATTAGGTCGGCGGTAGTAGGACCAGATACGACCGTGTCTGCTCTCCAATGATGGTTTCCCAGCCCGCATCTGAGAGGGGTGAGAGGTCCCAGGACATGTGCAGAGTGAGCAGGATGTGAAGGCTGCCCACTGTATGGTGGCAGTGAGGACAGAGAAGCCTTATGGGGCAGTGCAGTGGCCCCTGGGGCAGAGCGTGGAGCTTCCAGGTGTGTGCAGCAGCTGCTGAGGGGACAGATGCCAGTCACTGAGCAAGGCTGTCCAGGAGGGCAAGCAGATGCTCGAGTGGGGGAGTCTTAGATTTGAAAGCTGTGAATTTGTGTCCTGTCGTGACACTAATATCAGGAGGCTTTCAAAAGCAGTGCCCAGCCATTAGAAGAGTAAGTGGCAATTTCTAAAGAAAATCAATACTCTATTCCACTGCACATAGCTAAATACTTTGTTGCAAAATTAAAAAATACATATTTGTGTACTTTTTATTTTTTACCTCTGAAAGCATTTGTTCCACATTTGTGCATGTCGGGTACCGGGGTGCATGGTGCAGTCGGGTAAAGGGGCTGGGGAGCAGGGGCTGGCCCTGGATGCAAAGCGTGGCTGTGTGTGAGGGCAGGGCCTCGTGCACGGGCACCTTGGCTGGCAGGGCTGTCACCAAGTGGCCATGAAGAAAGCTCGGTGTGGGCTGGATCTGGAGACTGACTGAGAAAGCGTGTTGGCTGTCTGTGCCCTGTCCATGAATGTGCCGCTGTGTCGGCTCACCAGGGCAAGGCGCCCGGTGCTGTCGGATATCTGCGTGCTTCCAGTCTACATCAGGCACATGTGAGGAGGTTCATTTCCTGGGGGGTTACGCCTAACAAAGAGAAATGACTTAGAATTAACAACATAAAAAATTATGAGGGGAGCGACTTCGGTCGATTTCACCGAATTTGTGCCTCACTCCACACCTCCCTGACGTGGAGGGAGCCGGGCTCTTTGGGCATCGCTTTGTACTGCTGTGCTGTCTTCTGGACCCGTCAGTCAGTCGTATGGAGGGAAGGTCGGTGTGGGTAATGCTGGAGTGGTGCTGCCATCCTGAAGGTCCGGAAAGGGCCGTCTCCTGACGTGTGCCCTCTGCCCCCAGAGGCTCTGCACAGGAACTACCTAAGGGGAGAACACTTGCTGCTTTGTTAGGACTTTTTAAAAACTTCTCAGTTGTCAGTGGATATAAAGAAAGGAAATCCCAGCTAAGTAGAGGGTGAATATTTTTAAGCACAGGGTGATAGACCACCCCGAGGGCTGAGTGAGCAAGAAACTCGCTAAATATCCAGCAGGCCGAGTGAGCATGTCCAGTACAACAGGTCCTTTGAAAGGTCCTTGGAACTTACTTTTTCAGTTCATATACTTCTGAAAACTTCATACCACGTGGATTGGCTCCTATTGCCTTGTGAGTCCCACTCTAGAACCAAAGGTGCTGTCCTTTCTGCAGAGGATGTGATGTCTGAGACAGGTTCCCAGTGCGAGACCCGTGAGGACTGTGGCTGGTCCCCACTCGGGAGGTCTGGCAGAGCGCGTTTTTGGTGAAGTCTCACAGTTCCTGCTGTCCGAGTCCTTCCTGGAGCCCATTACCAATAGGGCGTGTTACAGGGAATCAACTGTTAATGTGCCCCCACCTCCCCAGTCACAGCATGACCTTCGACCCCAGCCAAGGTGCTAGCCTGTCGTTAGTCCTTTGTCATCTCTGTAACGTATGCCAAAGGACAGCTGTGGGCATCACGGTGATAAATCTAACCAGTAATTAAATAAACTCTCCTTGTAGACCGTTCACTGTTAAAGTGCTGTCTTTTATAAAAAGGATTTTTTAAAGACAAGGTGACATCTGTACTGAAATTATGAATATGCCTGTGTTAGCTTTTTGTGAACTGGCAGCTACAGTTTCCCACCACTCCTGCTGTTTGGTTTATGCACATCTGTGTGCTGAGAGGTGTTTCCTCTGAGTCCCCGGGGCAGCCTGCACCCCAATAGTGACAGGTTGACCCTTCTCGCTGGTCCCCCCTGAACTGCTGTGTACGTGGTGACCATTGTGCAGGCTTAGTGAGTTTGCTGCGTCTGGGTCCCTAAAGCTTTGCATAGTTAGGAAGAGTGAGCCCAGGATGGCTTTGCCCCGTAATGGACTGTTGTTTTTAAATACCATCTCATCTCTGCTTACATCAGGCCAGTCACACAGATAGCACCTCTTTAAGCTTTAAAATATATATTTAGAGGTAATGCATTTTTCCTTTAAGTGCTGGCAGATCTTTTTTAGCATTTTAAATGTTAAAATTCCTCATTGGATTCATAAGTGTATTTGTAAAAAATAGCTTTAAAGATTATTTTCTTTCCAGGGATTTCTTTTTGAAATATCAAGAATAAGATTATAATAAACCAACTAAACAAATACATATGAATAAAAAGTTAGTATTATTCCCCCCATTCTACCCAGAAGTTCAGGTTTATTTGAATCTACTCGCAAAAACATGTATAGTGAAACAAAGCATTTTTCCCTGTAAACAATGGGATTAGACTGCAAAACTGCTCTCTTCATCTGCCTTTTCTCACTTAATCACTTGTCGTGGGTGGACAGCCCTCCAGGTCAAGATGCTGTGGTCCCCGTCCTCATTCTCCTTCACACAGTGCCGGAATATTCCACTGTCCACTGTGGCCTTCATTTATTGTACCGTCCATTTGCCAGTCGATATTTGGGATGATTTCCGCTTCATCAGCCCTGCTGCAGACAAATTCAGGATGTCAGATTTCTACAGACAATGTTACAGCAATTTGTTATTTTAACACAGCTGCGATGCTATCAATATTTTGAGTTTTTGCCAGTTTTATTGGAGAAGCTATTGTGTTGTTCTAGTATGCACTTCTTTCTGGCTACTAAGAGGCCTTCATGGTTTTTATGCAACTTTGGCTATTTACATCTCTACTTCTGCAGCACGCTCTGCCCCCCACCCCCGGCGGCCCCATCACTCCTGGGTTGTCTGTCTCTTTAGATTTCACACTGTCTTTGTATCTGGGGAATATGAATTATGTTTCTGTCACATGTTACAAATATCTTCTCTCAACCTTCCATTGGACTGCTGGCCACATTCACGAGCAGCTCTGCTGCCTTTGGCCCCACAGATGCTCTCATTTTTATGCAGCCCCACCTGCTGACTCTGTGGCCTGCTCACTCCTGGGTTGTTGGGAAAGTTCTTTTCCATAATAAACTAATAACCACATGAAACTTTCCCAGTGTATTTGTAGTTCTTACATGTGAGTCTGCTCACTTGGACATGTTGTCACATGCTGGCCTGTCTCCATCTTCTCCTGTGTGAAGTTCCAGCTTTGCAGGACACCTGACTAAGGGAGGCCACTTGGCCGACTGAAGGGCAGTGCTGTCTTTATTGCATATCACTTGCTATAGATACTTGGAACTAAGCTCTTTATTCTTCTTAGTTGATCTATTTTTTTACACTTCTGTGTTAATACCATGTTGGTTTGATAGCATTCGCTTTATAGGACGTCTTAAATATCATGAAATCTTGATCTTTGTCTAATGGCTTAGCAATTATACTTTTTATCAGACATCTCACTCCCCAGAGTAACTTACTGAAGACTGATTAGAGACACACTAAACTACACTTATGAATTAGATGTCTTTCTAATCTTCCTTCCCCTCCAGGAGTTTGGTCCAAGTCCTACCCTCTGTTTTAAATGAGCAAGTCGCCTTGTCCATTTCCATCAGTGCAGTGACGCTAGTGGTTAAACAGCTGCTGCATTTTATCGATTCCTACCACCTTATTGAGTTCTCTGCTAATTTCAATGTTCCCTGGAAGAGTTCCCTATGCATTCTTGATATGAAATCTATTTCATCTGCAAATAAAGCCTCTCTTCCTTTAATATTTATGCAAATAAGGGTGATCAGTTAACTCACTGTGTTAACTGGGCCTCCAAAATAATGCTGGCTAAAATTGGTGGTAAAGGACATTACTTTCTTATGGGCTTAATGCAGTATTATTAATATTTCACTATTGTGCTTTTTAATTTTGGTGATAATTTATACTCTATTTAAAATTACTATGGAATTTAATCTATTGCCTTTCTGTCATCTATTAATATTGTCATTAATTTATTGGTATAATAACTAATGTTATAAATTTCATTTAAGTAAATAAAAAATAAATGGGTATATATGTCTGCTTTCTATTAGACCATGTTTTTACACAAAATAACTCCCATTGCCAGCAACTTCATCTTTAACAAGTGAACTTACGGACTGTGCCTGCCTAGATTCTTGCCCAGCCCATAAAGTCAGGCCCTATGGACAGTACTGTTCCCATTTAGAATTTAAAGGTTTAGAAGCAGACATACTTTACTGAGTGAATGTCATACTTAGTAAACTACAATCAATGGTAAGATCTGGTAATCCTCCTGGTTTGCATCCCTTTCTTAACATCAGGAAAGGATACCTATTTTGGTCAGTAACTAGCCCTTTCATGGTAGTTTATAATTAAAAATAAGTTCACAATTTATTTCATTAAATTGTCACAGAAGATCTATTAGGTAGCACTATTAATAGATTTATTTTGGATAGACTCAGAAAGGATCAGCGATTCACATAATTCCATGCAACCAGTAAACACCAGAATGAACTAGCACCCTCGGAAGATTATGAGATTATGACTCAGAAGTCCAGAATCTTCTCATTCCATTGCTCAGTGAGTGTAGTTTGTTGTGTGGATGTGGACGGTGTGACTCTGGGACAAACCTGGTCGGCAGTGTGTTCACACAGTGGAATATGGCCCGGGAACAGCCAGGCTCAACCCAGACACAGAAATGATCCCATTGACATCAAGTGTAAGGCTGAGCAAAGCTGGCAGGTGTTGATGACAATCATAATAGGACAGTGAGATGATGGAACATTTTCTTATCAGATTGAGAGGGTCTGGCCGCCTGTTACTGTCCAGCCAACATGCAAAGATGGGGTTTAGGTCCAAACAAGCTTCATTGGTCAGAAGGCCAGCGATTCTGGAGGACAAGAGTAGCCTCTCAGTTCTGTTCCACTGGAGTTACAATTCTAGTAACTTTTATCATGCAATACAAGGAAACCAACTAGAAAATTTTAGCTTTATCTGATAGGAAGTAACGTCAAGGTCGTCTCCATTCTAACAAAGCAAAATGTTTAAACAGCAGAAAGGTGATTTCCATTTTAACAGAATATCTAAGGGAATCATGAGAGAAAACATATCATCAAAGTACTGTTACCAAGATCACAGCACCTGTTGTCTAGGTGAGGACCTCCTCAGAGTCCCCTGAGACAACATAGTGAATCTCAGCTCCATCAGCACGGGGTGTGGGAAGGAACGTGAGCCCAGCAGACGAGGTCAGCTGTGCCGCTTCCTCTGCGCTGCTCAGACTTCGTCTTACAGACTTTCTGGCTTCAGTTCTGGAGTTCTGAAAAGATTCCATGTGGTGGAACATTCTATAGACTGAGCTCCTAATAAGGGCGTATGCATATGTAAAACCTCACAGACTGGTACAGTTGGCGTTGAATCACGGCATTGAACACGCTTCCAGGTGTTCTTTGTATTTCAATGAAAAGTGTTGTCCTCCCTGGAGAGGTTTGCTGGCTAGTTGTGTGAGCTTTTTATCTGGTGGGTATATATGTGTGTGACATATATGTGTAACAAGGTCTAATTCTAAAATGCAGATCGGATTGAAAGGTACATTTACGGTTACCGTTCAGCTCTTTGGAGATGTGTAACCCGGGGCACTGTGTGGAGGTTTTCATCATGAAGTGTTGCTGCTCTGAAATAACTGCAGACATTTTTATGTGGACAGTGCGGATGCAGCAACACGTGTTGGCTCTGAATTTTCTGAAACTCACAGAAAGAAAATTTCACTAGTCAACACTGAGTGTTTATCCAGGTCATCCGTGCTCGGAAGTCTCCACATATGAGCACTTGACTGTGCCCTTAGAGGCCTGTGTGCTGTGGAAGAGGCCAGCTCTGCAGAGAAGCCCATGGAGGGGAAGCCTCAGACCCGTTTATGAGTCAATTCTGCTGACCAGGTAAGGCGACTCCCTTGGGCTGGCCCCTCTCTGACTGCCCATGACAAGAGGATGAGGTTATCCTGATTTAAAAAGTCCAGTCAGGGCCTGGCGCCCATGCTTAGTGGTTAGGGTGCTGGCCACATACACTAGGGCTGGTCAGTTCAAACCCAGCCCGGGCCTGCTCAACAACAATGACAACTACAACAACAAGAAATAGCTGGGTGTTGTGGTGGGCGCTGGTAGTCCCAGCTACTTGGGAGGCTTAGGCAAGAGAATTTCTTAAGCCCAAGAGTTTAAGGTTGCTGTGAGCTGTAACACCACAGCACTCTACCGAGAGTGACATAATGAGACTCTGTCTCAAAACAAAAAAAGTCCAGTCAGGGCCCATCCTTTCAGTGGGCTACAGGCCCCAAGGATACAGAATTCCCAATGTCTGTTCCAACAGGCAGCAGTTGTAATTGACTGTGGAAGCGTCCTTTTCAGGTGGAACTGCTGAGTTGCTTTAATTCAGAACAGTCCTGGTGTAAATAGTACAGTGTATTTATATGATATTGAGGACCATGGTTTCTGAGCACCAGCAGCCCATCTTTCAATCTCTAAATAATCTACACAGTGAGTTCCGTGGCCTTAGCCCCGTTTGCCAGAAAGACAAATAAGGGACTCTCCTCTCAGGCAGCCGTGGGGTACCCTGAGGCTGGAAGGCTCCCTGAGGGGCTGGGAATAGGAAAAGAGTTCTTACCCCAGGCCCTCACTTTTCCCACCAGAGTCCTTGCAGCCTGGCCTGCTGCTGTGCATAGGAGGCCTCTTACGTTTCCCCAAGTTCCAGGCCATACCAATAATTTATGTGGAGTTAAAAAGTTTTGTAGAAGGACAGGAGCTGTTTATTCTCACTGTTGACTCCTAATCTGTGCCATTGTTGCTGGAATGGCTGTGTCTTTGCATGTTTGGAAATGTAAATGGAATTACCCCCCATTCCTCTAGACCAGTGTTTTTCAATCTTTTTTGTCTCACAGCACACTTGAACTTATAGCTAAACTTCTGTGGCATACTTAAGTTATGTTGATCAAAAAAAAGTAAAAAATAAACAATGTACTTACTGTACTTGAGTCTTTCAAAAATAATTAATGATTTTTAAAAATTTCTGAGACACAGCTAAGTTCCTCTCTGGGCACAGCAGTTGACAGACCCTGCTTTGTACACTGACTTGGTACTGGTGGGGTTAGGGTTAGGCTGATTGGCAGTAGTGGTGGTTTAAGAACTTTGATGCTCTGGTTTCATTCTGTTTTCCCTTTTCATCATGTGGAACACAGAAGTGCACTAGAAAAAAATGCCATTTTACTACACTCACAATGATTTTGCTCAAAAACGAAAATATTTCATCCTACCCCTAATCACTTCCTCATTCAGCATTTTGTTCTTAAGCTTGTGTGTTCACATACTGAGTCTTCGTACGCTGAGTATGTTCATGCCTCAGTCAAGCACTCAGCACGTATTTACATCAGAGACACACAGTGAACCCAAGGTACACATTTTCTGCTCTGTAGAGCTCACCATTTAGTAGGGAATACATATAGTTAAGTCAAATAATCATACATACTTTTTCTAGGAGAAATCACCAGAAATCCTTTACTGATATGTAGCTTTGTTAAAGATTTTAAGCAGAATTTGAAACAGATTTTGAGGAGCTCATCTTTGTGGGAGAGTACAACCTAGTACACAGATGTGGAAAGACCAGATGAGTGGGTGGCAGCAAGCCACCCCGAGCCTTGGTTTGGGCCACCACAGCAGTGACAGTGAGGGGAAGGTGCTGTGTGGTCCCTGCACAGGAAGACAGTGGGAAGAGAGAGGAGGACCAGATGCTGTGAAGCCTTCATGCGACATTCTAGACTTCCTTTTGTGTATCTCTAACAGGTGCAGATTATCCTTTAAGAGAACTTCACCTGACTGTGGATAAAGTTTTGCCTTTAAAGTTGAAAGTCTGTAGGAAGTCAGTTACAAAGACAGTAGGCAAATTATATCTTCCGAACAAAATAACAGTGTGTCTGGGAGAAGCTGGTGACCTGCATGGGTCATGGGAGGTTTCTAGAAAACCCCATCTGCATGTCAGAGAGACACATCCCTGGCCCAGTGGAGTGTCCATCCCAGCGTCAGAAGCTCTAGCATTAGTCTTGGAGTACCATGCATTTTCCAGAAAAGTAAACCTCTCTACTTCTGTGCCTGCACTTGTAAGTGGACTGATGCTCCTTATTCTTCTCTCCCATGGTTTTGACAAAGAATCAGTGGAATGTAGCAGATAATAAAAGCCATTAGAATTCTAAAAAGTAAGCAAATATAAGGAATAACTGCTATTTTTATTATAATAGTCCCCTAACAGGCTTAGGTGTTCGTATTTCCAAATCGAGTGCAAGGACAAACATCGTGAAAGTTCAGGGCACTTTCTTTAAAGCAAAGAGGTTTAAGAAGATGAGAAGTCAAACGGCCTCTTGCCCAGTGCGAGTCCTCACAGGGCACTGTCCAGTCTGATGCTTGCTGCTGACAAACTTAGTGTGTTAAAATAGCAAAGTTCATCTCTTGGGAGTCTGAGGTGTAGATGGGTCTGCAGGGCTGTGTTCCTGCAGGCTCTGGGGGACTCTGTCCCCGACCCCGTCTTGATGCTCCACCTGTCCCTGGTCTTCATCCTCAGTCCACTCAGACTTTCTGCCTCCCTGGCTCCCCCCATGAGGATCATCGCTGATGGGACCTGGATAATCCCCTTACCTGCACGTCCTTAACTTAATTGCATCTGCAGGGCCCCTTGTGTCCCATCAGGTATTCACACACTTTATTCACAGGTTCTGGGAATTAGCTCTCAGACTCTTTTTTGCTTACAATTTTTGGCCGGGGTTGGGTTTAAACCTGCCACCTCCAGCATATGGGGCCAGTGCCCTGCTCCTTTGAGCTATAGGTACCACCCTCTCAGACCTCTTTTTTGAAAAGAAGGGCATTATTCTGCCTGCAGGCTCCAAAATGCTGAAACAGCTCTTAACAACTGAAATCCTTTAAATCCTATGATTACATAAAAACAATGTGAGCCAATATAAGCCAGTACCCTCCTTAGTCTCACCCAGCAGTGACGCTGAAGCTGAAGAAATGGGTCTGGCCCTGATACTTTGCTGGGATGTGCAGGAGGGGCACGGGTGGGGCATTTCATGGGACTTGGAATTGGAAATTCTTCAGGATTTTCTCCCCACTCACTTTGCTTCTGGTCGTTGACCATGTAGGACACCCCAGCTCTCACATATCCTGCTGTCACTGCCTTCTGCTCCCCCACAACCACGTAAGTCCCTGTCCATGTGTATACGGGCCTCTCATTGGTTTCTGTGTGTCTCTCTTGCACTCTGTAGCACACACATGCGTGAGTACACACATCCCTTCCTCAAAGACCAGGAACCAGTCTGGCAAAGAGAATCCTCTGCTGATGGTAAGAGCCGCTGCCTTGTATGGCAAACCAGGAATTCTCATTGACAGAGAAGGGAAGTGGGAGAACTTTGAACTCTTGCACATTGATGAATTTTGCCCATGTCACACGACTATAGACAGTGTTCAAGTAATTTACATTTTGCTTTAAGTATTCTATTCTGCTCAGAGACTTGAGTTCTTTGAGAACTTGGACCCTGTTCATGAATTGCTTTTTTTTTGCAAAGCACAGCGTGTTCACAAACCCTGTGTGTTACAACTGCCCTATGGGGAGCAAGGTGGGTTTTGCTGCCGTCCCTTCACCTAGTGTGATGCCAGACATACAGACACTGTGTGGTGACAGCCGGGCACTGAGCACCTGCTGCCTCCAGGGCACGGCCCCTGGGCTTCGTGTGTCCCAGTGCCTGGTGTGTTGGGAGCCACTGCGGAAGGGAAGGGGACGGCTAGTGTGTTTCCGTGCGGGCCAATAAACAGCCCAGGACGCCCGCGGGGCTCTGGGGGAGGATTAGGCGGCGGGCAGGAGCCGGCCTGGGGGTTCGCGCTGGCGCAGGGACGTCTTAGCGTCTTAGCGCTGTCCGCAGGGCCAGATTAACTAGCAGGAGGTCAGTTAGAGGGGACTTAAGGTCCCTCTGGGGCGCAGCCCCTCCGCGACAGACCATGCGGTTAGGAGAGAGGACCTGGGCCGACCCCCCGCCCCCCAGTCCTTTCGTGAGCAGCCCAGAACACCCCAAACCCCAAAACCAGGAAGGACGGACGGGAGGTGACAACAGCGGCGATCACGCCAGGACTTGCGCGGAGAACTGACAGAAGGCTCTGATAAGCACAGTTTTTTTTTTTTTTTCATGGTAAACACTAAAGGAGTTAAATTGTAAGACAAAGCCTGACTGTGAACCCCTCTAACCTCTTCAGAGCCAACGTTCGGACTTGGGACAGAACAGGTCAGCGGCCGCGAGGGCTGTCGCCACCTGCTGGCCGAGGCCGGGAGCGCGGGGGCGCGGGGGCTGACGTCAGCGGGTCTGCGGAGCGGGGTCGCGGCAGGTGGCGCGGGCGCGGGAACGCGGCGGTCCCCGGGCCGGGAGGTGTCCGCGGTGTGTGCGCACCAGGCATATTCTTACCCATCAGGCCAGTGAGGAGCGTGGCATGCTCTTGTGTGGTTTGCAGACTGCTGTGTCGGAACAAGTGCTACCATGAGAGTTTCTTGAATTCGCGATTTTAGTTTCTTTTGTTTAAGTTCCTCCAATGGCGGTCACAGCATCTCTCACGGGTGTAAGTGCACAGCCCGCAGGGCACCACAGTATGGGTTTAGGAGAGCGAGGTAGAGAACAGCCCTGTATTGACTTTACAATTATTTTTTTAAATAAAAGTAAATAACAAAGCCCTTAATCGAAAGCTTGATGTAGTGGATCCAGGAGACCTGCAGAGAGGCAAGTGCTATTTCTTGGTCTCCACATCATGCAGTTTACAAACTATGCGTGATTTAATCCTCAGAGTAATGTAAGTTACACGTGAGAAAACTGACTGCCTCTAGGCCCCCTGTGATTTACCCTAAACCAGGTCCAGAAGTACACGGACTCCCCACACCAGGGCTATGGCGAGGCAGGTGGAACTGCCGTGCTCAGCCTGTGTCCTCACAGAGAGAAGTCATGGAACTCACTCCACTAGTAATTCAGTCATACCTAGTGGGGCCGCAGAAGACTAAAGCTTCTGACCAGCTGTACACAGCAGCACCTCTGTGGGTGTGGAGCTCACGGCTATAATCTTAGCACTTGAGAAGGCTGAAGTGGGGGAGGGGCTTGAGGCCAGGAGTTCAAGACCAGCTGGGGCAACATGGCAAGACCCGCGTCTACCAAAAAAACATACATCAGACCAAAAACTGTCCAACTATGGTAGTATGTGTCCATAGTCCCGGCCATTTGGGAGGATGAGACCAGAGGATCACCTGAGCCCAGGAAGTAGAAGTTACAGGAAATTATAGTGATACTACTACACTCCAACCCAGACACCAGAGCAAAACCTACCTCAAAAAAATAAAAATAAAAATAAAAACTATGTCCCAACCCAGATTCTGTAATAAGCCTGGGAAAATCTCCTCAGGTGGATCTTCATTTCCCTCATCTGTAAATAGTAGATATTTTTTAATCATCTATGTTTCCTTTACCCCTTTTGCACACAAACTCACACCCATATTCACTCACAAATATTTTTTCCCTTCATCTCTAGGTATTTCAGCTAACCAAATTTCCTTGTAAGTTACCTAAGATTGCTATAAAAAGAAGAAAAATATTTGTACTTTATACTCAATATGTATAAGAGGTGATATATTTCAGCTTGAACATTTGAAATAATAATTCAAAATTAGATTAAAGAAAATGCACATATAAAATAAATACTGAAATGTTATTTCTAACCACATGAAATTGGTATTTTGTATCTTGTATTAATTTTAATTGTGATATTAACTCTTGTCACCAGAAAGGGACAAATAAGCAGTGAGCCACAGTTAAATCAGGTTGGCCCTGTCTTGGGGTATGCCCACCGCAGTGCCACCCCCAGCAACGATTAGGATGAAGCTTGTCTCACGGCATGGAAGAATGGTCACATGGTCTGTGGAATGTTTTCTAGAATTCAAAGACTTAAGTCACTGTCCTGCACTGAGATAAATTTTCAATATATTCATTGCACAAAAGCTGAATTTTTAGTTTTTTTAATTGGTTTGTGGTAATGACTCCCAAGGGAGAAGAGATATTTTTGAGTTTTTAACTTAAGCATTTTTCATAGATTGCTCTTTATTTACTATAAACATGGATTCCTAAGTACCTACTTATAAAAGGAACTCCATAAATTTTTTGTTTGTTTGTTTTATTCTTTATTAAATTGTAACTGTAAATTAGTACATTTATGGTGTACAATGTGCTGATTTGATAGACAGTGTGGAATACTTACATCTAACTGATAACATAACCGTCTCCTTGCTTACTTATTTGTTGTGGTAAAAACATTCAGACTCTATTCTTAATGGTTTAGAAATGTATGATTGCATTATGCACATTAGGTTGGGTCCTCCAAATACCCTCCCTCCTCCCGACCTGCCCCTTCCCCTCCCCTCTCTCTCCTCTCCCCTCCTTCTTTCTGGACTATAGTTATGCTTTGCCATTCCTATGCATGTGTAGGTGACTGTACACTGATTTCATAGTAGTATTGAATACATTGGGTACTTTTTTTCC
>CAUYQV010139618.1:0-49962 GCA_963574575.1 Galagoides demidoff | reverse complement strand
CACCTGGTAGCGCCTGCACTGGTGGGAGAAGGCCTCGCCTGCGGCCCCCAGGCCGGGCACCGTGTAGTTCAGCTCCTCCGTGGGGCTCCAGCCGCAGTGCCGGCTCAGCTCGGCCACCCCAGGGTTGCGACAGTGGTGGTCAGGGGTGAAGCCCAGGAAGACGATGCCCACGTAGATAGGTGCCAAGGCTACCGAGAGTGGGCATAGGATCAAGAAGGCCTTCTTCTGGAACCAGCCAAACTCCCCAACCTGCTGCAGAATGTCATCCACGGTGGGCATGATGGGTCAGCAGCCTCAGTGGGGCCAGCCCTGCTCTGGCTGCAGTGGCCGGTGCAGCGTCTCACTTAAAGATCTTTGAAAAGCGGCGTTTTGAAATCAAACGGCTGGCCAAGTACAATAAGGCTGGAATACATCCAACTAGAAATAATCTTTCACCTGCAGCACCGGCCTCAGAGCAAGGGTGGAAGGCATGAGGCCGCCTGTCTGCTCGGTGCTTTGCCAAGAGAGCCCACCGGCTCAGAGCCCAGACCCTGAAAAAGCCAGAAGCCCCCGCAGAGCCAGGGCAGCGAGCAGGACAGCAGCCCCGCCACCTCCACCTCTCCTCTCCCTCCCCTGCCCAGTCTCTTCAGGGCTCCCCTGGGAGATTATCTACTGAGGAACTCAAAACCCAGACAAACAAAGGAGGGCAGACAGGTTGCTGGGCAGTCACAGGCTCCTCGGGCCCCCCCCGCCCATGCTCCTGTCCCTGGGACGTAGAATGCGACAGTCCTCAACTCCAACCACCTTATGGTCCAATGGGGGAGACATATTTGCCAAGAGTCAATCACCTGGGCTGTGACAGCAGTGAGCACAGGGCCCCAGGGACCCCAAACTGGCCCCTCAGCTCAAGGGGTCAGCAAGAGAGGAAGACCAGCCGGCGTGGCCGCCGACCTCTGACCCCGCCTCCCGGCTGAATGTGGCTGTTTCTGTGACTTACTTATGAACAGCCAGTGCTGTGGACGACACCCTGTGATTATGTCACAAATTAATAACATCGACCTTGCTGGGAGTCTCTTTCCCTTGATGGGTTCAATGGAGCCAGCGGCCACATGGGGAGGGCCTACATGGCAGGGAGTTGGGCACCTCCATGTGACCACCCAGTGGGAACCGAGACCCTTAGTCCTACAACAGCAGGGACTGAATCCTGCCAGCATCACACCAGCTCAGGAGTGTATCTTTCTCCAGATAAGCCCTGCAATGAGGCTGCAGGCACGACACCCAGATGACATCACCTAGCTGCACTGCAGCTCCCCTCCTGTCCACAGGGCCGGAGACTAGGAATGCTCATGCTGAACTAAAGCTCAATTCATGGTGACGTGGTTCTGCCGCAGTGCACAGGAAGGCCTGGTGCTCCTGGGAGTCACAGAGCACCTGCAGGACCCACGGGGTGAGCGTGGCACTGCTGCGTTTGTTTGTGCCACAGCCCTCTCTGCAGGGCCTGGGCGGGTGATGTCCTCCCCATGTGCCCAGCTGTACAATGGCAGCTTCCTGGGGACCTGAGACCTGTCCACGGCCCTACACAGAGCATCCAGTGCTCTCTAGCAACCCAGTCTTTTGCTCACCTCTGGACAGCCAGGCTTTCCAGAACCCCTGGGCTTCAGCTGGTGCCAGTGCCTCCCTGGGCAGTCTTCTCCTGGCCTGACTGTGAAATAGCCTCAGTTCTCAGGGAAATAAGAGCCAGGGAGCCACCTCTGCACAGGTGTAAGACCCCAGTGGCTATGACAGAAAGCACCCCAGGGCACCCTGCCCTTGGCCTCAGCCCTAAGAAGTCTTGTGACACTAGGAGGACAGGTGAGCAGGTGCACAAATGCCAGGTGTCCCCTTTGCTGCAGAGATTCTCATCTCCCTGCTTGGTGGGCACTGGTAACTGGGGCCCCAGCCCAGCGGCCCATGGGTTAATGAGCTCAAAAGCACACCCCACTTCAGGATGCTGCATCTCCCCAAACCCTCCTTGTGGGTTTTCTTCTTTGGAAATGCTCAGCTGCTGTCCAGGGAGGGCACAGGGGGTCGCTGCCCAAGGGACTGAGCACAGCCCCAGAGGAGGGTGCACAGAAGCCCTCCCCAAAGGAAGGTGGCAGGTCAAACCCAGAGTCAGCCCACCCCCAACACAAGTGCCCTGCTTGTGTTTGCAAAGCAGCCAGGACAAAGGTCCTGCTCTCAACACACACTGTGGAGAAATCAGGTTCCCTCCCTGGCCCCACCCCCGAGTGCCCAGGCCCGGTGCCCGCTGCTCACACACTCTGTGGAGAAAAGCAGTTGCCCCGGCTCTGAGCAGGAGCTGCCTGGAGGCTTGGACCCTCTTGTTTTATTGGACTGGTAAGCAGGAGGCCTTCCTCCCCCTGGACCCTGCCTTTGCCTGTCTCCCAGTCCCATGGCTCAGGTCCACAGAGGGATGGGTGGACATCTCAGGCAATCAATACTGCTGAGTGACCATTCCCACTGTCCTCACTGAGCCACTCATGACCTGATGGATATTGTGAGTTCCCACATGTGGCCGGTGAGAAACCAAGCCTGGAGCGGAGGGTTGTTTGCCACGGTCAGAAAGCTGGCTCCAGGCCAGGTCTCAGAGCCTCACTTCACTCAAAGCCCATCACTGCTGATCAGTTTTCCAAAACTCCCTCTTCTGGAACCCAATTCACCAAATGTCCAACTAGATGCAAATTCCAGTGGCTATCCCTTGTCTGTTCCAGGCCTCAAGACCTCCCCAGGCCACCAGGGCGGAGATGGGGACAGAGCCAGCCACAGGAGCTGGAGCAGAGGTGGGGCTAGTGGGCAATATGGAGGAGGGAAGAACCAGGCTTGAGAGTGAGACCATGGTGCTATCTAGAGACTCCAGAGGATGTTCCCGGTGAGGGGGCCATCAGCACACACGGCAGGAAATCCCTGTCACAAGGACTTTGACAGCAGGGCTGTGGGAAATGCATACTTGAAAAAATCAGCAATGGTTCTTCAAGTTAGTTACTGGAGACTGGGTTGGCCATCCCCCAGAAACCCTGGGTGTGAAGGGACAGCAGCCTGGGCACCCTTCCCACCTCAATGGGGCTGCACTCAGGCCCCTGCAGGCTGGACAAACCTTCCTCACCAGGCCCCCAGGGGGCCCACTTAGCCTTTTGTGCCTGCCAGGAGGAGACCACCACAGTCTGGCTGGAATAGATTCTCTCTCACAGCCGCGGAGGGACCCAGCCCTGCCAAAGTCTTGGTTTTGGGCTTCTGACCTCCAGGGCTGTGAGTGGCCATCTGTGGTACTTTGTCTGGGCAGCCCTCATGAACAAGTCCAGAGACTAAAGGCTCAGGGCCTGCCCTCAGGGTACACAGCCTCCAGGAGGAGCCCAGTGGAGGAATTTCTCGGCTTCCCCTACATCTTCCCTTCACCAGCCATTGCAGGGAGTTATTAAAAATGTGATGCAGAAAATTTATTCATTTTTTTATCCAATCATGCGCTCTAAAAAATGGTCCTGAGAGTCTACTTTAAGCCCCATACCAGGATATTAACAACTGTGACAGGAAAAGACTCACGGGGCTTCATATTCTTCCATGCTTCTGAGTTGGGGCTGGGAACCCTATAAAAACAGGATAAGATTAGTAAGAGAAAAACAAAGTTCACTGGCATTTGCATCTCACATACAAAAGGGAGAAAGTAGGAGTCCCTCAAAGAGCCGAGGGCTGCTTGCCCAGGGGCTCTGGGAAAGACAACAGACTCTTGCCACCCATGAGCGTTTCTGGCAATGGGCCTCAGCCCACTAAGTTCCCGGAGGGACACAGGCCAATGTTTAGAAAGTGTGACTACTATACCCTCAGGAGGCTCCCTGGCCACATACCTACCGGCGCATGTGTACTTAGCAGTCTCTCCTTTAAACAGTTTGAGAGGTCTCTTAGCAGGAAAGGCCCTTTCACTTCAATCCAGCATTTCCTAAACTTATTAGAGCTCAGGGCCTTTTCACTTTTTGCAGAACATCTGTTAAAATCATACAGAACAAGTGTGCCATGGGGCACACTTTGGGAAGCGCTGCTATATGACAGTCCCTAACTGTGCCAACAAGAAGTTAAGGATGGGGGTGTCGCCTGTGGCTCAAGGAGTAGGGCGCTGGCCCCATTTACTGGAGGTGGTGGGTTCAAACCCAGCCCTGGACAAAAACTGCAAAAAAAAAAAAAAAGTTCAAGGATGATTTCCATCATCCTTGGTCTTCTCCAAAATCATTCCTGAATAGCTGAGTCCACAGCCACCAAGTAGAGCAGAGCAGTGGGCGGTGAGGAGGGCGTGTCTGGGGGGGCCAATGAGGGTAACGTCATACATCAAGGTCACAGAGACTAAAGGAAAGAGACTTTCAGAGTGAGCAAGCCAAGGTGGGACGGTGACTGCATGCAACCCACCATCCTCAGGATCGGTGTCAAAAAGGGCATTACTGTGACAACTGGAGATGCCTGAACAGGACCTGAGGCTTAAATGGTAGCAACACATCACCCTCGTGTTCTGGTTTTGATGCCGGCATCCAGGTGGGTGGAGAAGCCTCGTTCATAGGAACATCTGGGAAGAGCACAGCATCAGAGAAGCCACATCGTCTCTAGTCATTCAGCTCTTCAGCATGTTCAAATCGTCTATATGTTCTCATTGTCTTCACATTAAAAAACGAAAGAAAGAAAGAAACCTCAAAGCCAAGGGTGAAGTCCTAGGTCCCTTTTGGAACCTGGCCTCCCGCTTCTCTTGGGGCTCTGCTGCATTCAGCAACACTTGGTCACTCAGACATCACTGACCAGCCGCCCCCTAAGGCTATTTTCTCTAGGTTGGGGCCAAGAGCTGCTGCCACATGGCCCTGCCTGGGCTTTGAGTGAAATGCATTTTATTTCTACCCTCCCAGGGCAAAGCCTTTGGTTCTACTATGTTTCCCAGTAGTATCAAAGTGACACAATGAAACATTTTTTATTGGATTTTATTAGCAAACTGGTCAAAATACAAAACAGAATAAGACACAAAGAAATACAATTAACCAGCCATTCACAAGCCTCCCTTTGGCTTTTCCTGGTGTCTTTAAGAAAAAGACACTATTTTCTCCAGGTGAGGACCTCCTTCTGGGCAGAGCTGCACAGCCAGGGCCTCCCACGCCTGATCCTGCCGTCCACATGCTCAAGTGTCTCCATCTCTTCACTTTCTTCTAGTTTCTTTCTCCAAATCAAAAGCAAAATCCAGCCCTCCCATGGCTCCCAACTGCTTTGGGAAGAAAAGTCCAAACCCCGGACTGTGACTTTCACAAGGGACTGGCTCCTGGCCACCGTGTCCCTCACACGGCTACCTGGCCTCCCCACCCCCACTCACACCACACCTGCACCTGACTGGCTGTTTACTCGGTTCTCACAGAAGAGTGTCTGGAACAAACAGCAAGTGTATGTTGAGGGCAGGAGAGGCTAACCAACTCACTCCAAGTCAGCAGAGTAGAGCTGGACGGCACGAGGGCATCTCACAGAGCCAGAGCGTCTTCAGAGGCGTGTAAAGGGACTTTAGGAAAGTGAGTCTCATCCATACCACACGGATGGGCCCCTTGTGGTCCAGGCCATGTGAGAGGTGAGACCTGCATGTCCACACATCCCTTAACTAGTACAAAGAGAGTGATGGGCTGACTAGCCCAAAATATTTTAATGACCAAAATGGCAGTCAGCCTGGAATCGTATTGGGTTATGTATTAGTTTTGTGGTTGATGAAACACAGAAATACCTTCAAGGTCAGAGCCAGGTTTCCTCTTTAAGGTGGCTCTCCTTGGTATGGGGTTTGCCTGTGTGGTCGTGAGACACACCCCGTTTCTTATTCTGTGTCTCTGCCATTCAATGGACGGTTTAAAATCTCAAGGAGCACAGAAAGCTTGGTTAAAAGGAAACTACGGGTCAGGGGTACACTTTTTTCTTTAGGGGTATACTCACCAATAAAATTATTCCTTTGAAAAGATTCTAATTTCTATTTGCTGTTAGGACACGTTTTCCTAAAAATACCTGTTAACAATAGCTGGCAAGGACAATGACCCTGTTTTTTTTTTTCAGAAGCTAGAAACTGTATAGGATCTTAAGGAAAGGATCAAAGCAGATATGTGCTCACATGGCGCCTGTCACCACTTCTCTCCCCTGAGGGCCAGACACAAGGTAGCCTATAAACATATAGCTCCTGCCACTGAGCTCACCAAGGGGGCCAGCAGGTCCTTGTGAAGCCCCTTTTTACCAGCAGGAGTCCCCATGGCCTTCTCAGGAGATGCATGTGGCTTAGTGATCAGCCCCCAAACACAATGGCTAAGGACCAGTGACTTTGTTTATAATGTAAACTTATCAAGACCTCAGAACCTCTACCTCTAGAGAATCCTATAAAATCTTTACTTTAAAAAATAAAAGGAAACTCCAATTGACTAATTAGAAAATGAGATGGAGGAAGTCTGACTCCGAGAAGTCTGGGTTTAATATTCTAGTAACTTTCTGCTTTCAGGGAGGGTCCCAATTTCTAAACAGTAATTTAAGATAGAGGAGTCCGTTAACTCACTCAAAAAAAAACGACCCCCTCCATGTTAGATCTGGCTGCACACAAGGGTGCTCTGTTGTGTCTCTGGACTCCTTGGCCATTGTTTTGGGAAACAGGACATACCGCAAGGTCTGTCTGGAGTGAAGTAGTCAGATGTGGGTAGACTGGACCCAGAGTCAACACCTGCAAGTGGGAAGTCTCCGGAGAAAAACTGAAGTGCCTTTCATAATGGGTCAGCTTCAACACCCAATTCAAACATTTCTGTAACAGAACAGGGAGCAAAGCCAGGCAGAGAGACTGGCAACCAGTTTCAGAACTTTCCACGATCCAGGGGTGGGGGGAGAAAATTCCAACACCCAGTTAATAATTTATCTTTTATTGAAATTGTTGAATAATTTATATTACAGTAAAGTTGATTGGAAAAAAATGAAGAGAAAAATCAATTTTAAAAAATACACTCATGTTGAAATCAAATAAGCCAGCCAAACCGTTAAAACCAAGCGATTCTGCAGTGCGGTTTGCTTTCCAGTATATGAATACCATTGCGTCTATATACAATTCCATAATGTAAGAAAAGTCACTCATTGAACACTTCAAGAAGGGAGTGGGCAGCCAGTGGCAGAGCCCCAGCATGGCCTTCCCCTCCTGCGACACTCTGAGTGGCCACCTTGGCCTCCCTCCACGCGCAAATCCAAGTGCAACGCCGGGGCGAGATTCGGCCCATCCTTACTCATGCAATTTCTGTAAGTCACACACTGTGCAAATTAAGGCTTCTCATAGGTCGAATGGTCGATAAACACTTTTTTCTTAAAAAAAATAAGCACAGTAAAGGTGGTATCATGAGAACCTGAAGAGATGAGACCTATACCCCAAATGTGGAAAAAAAAGTTATTTTCTCTGACATCTGAACTCGACCCTCACAAAAAAAAAAAAAAAGAAAAGAAAAAAAAAATCAATCTTTGGGTGGGTTGTCTGATTCACCAGCCGGTGAAAGCAATACTGACAAATGTGCTCTGCACACCTGGGGCTGCCGGTGCCATGCAAAGCTGCAGCCATTCCCGACTGCAAACACAGAGCAGGTGAACCCTCCAAACCTAGGCACTCGGGACCCTGTGCACGTACGTGTGTGCACGTAAGAAACAGATAGCAAAAGAGAAGAGAGACAGATGAGTACTCAGCACACTGACAGCCTCCCCTTCTCAGAGTGGAAAACCTGGCACGTGACACCCTGCCGGCAGGAAGAAACTGTGGCTAAGTGTTTTCCTTTTTCTCAAACCTGAGTAATTGTCAAAGTCAATAAATAGGGAAAGAGAATTAAAATGCTCAATACAATGGTCAAATACCCTACAGGGTCTAAAGCAGCAAGAGTTTTTTCCCAAATACAGCTCTGTTCTGAGATGTGTCTGGCCTTATGCTTTCAAATGAGGACTTGAGGCAGAACCCCGGGGACAAGGCCCCGCCCCGCGCCAGCTAAGCCAGACCTTACTCCAATGACTGTAAACACTCGTGGAGGAGCAGGGCCTGACCTCCCTCACCCTCTCCTCCAGCACAAAAACTCTTCCCTTTTGAGACAGTTTTTGTTAAAGGCAAAATTACTGAAGCATCATTGAGTTGAAGTCTTTTTTGGTTGGAGGTGCTTGGCTGTCCCCGGCTCCACGTCCTGCAGGCACTGCGGAGTCAGATGTGTAAGAGGTCCTCGTCGCTGTCATCATGGAAAGACACCAACTTGGTGGGGGCCGTGGCTGTCTGGGGGGCAGACTTGGGCTTGCCTCTTCTTGCCTTGTCTCCCTTGATCAACCCTGCCCGATCGTCTGCCCGATCGTCCGCCCACTCTCCAGGGCCCTTCCTCTGTGCGTTTCTTGCTAGATGGGAGTTTTCTGCCCCAGTTCCCTTGCTCGAGTGAACTTTCACCTCTGGGATGGTCAGAACCTCATCCTCGCTGTCCTGGTCATCCCCATGCAGGGAGCTGAGGGCCTCAGCCTTCACGGACTTAGTGGTAAGATGGCCGTTTTCCTGCCCATCCTTCCCTGGTCTTGGAGCTGGCAGCTGGATCTCTTCCATCAGCCACTCTGTTTCATTCTCGTCTGTCTCTTCTTCTTTATTCACCTGCCAGGGATGACAGTGGAGACCATGTGAGCCCCATCAAAGACCCCCACTCTGCTCATGTTAGCTCCGGGCACAACTCATCCCAAGAAAAGGACCCTGTCCACTGGTAGAAGCTGGGGAACAGACAGGTGCCTGCCTTCACCTTCCTCCCCTGGTAGGGACCTGGGAATCAGAGCAGGGCACAACTCATCCCAAGGAAAGGACCCTCTCAACTGGTGGAAGCTGGGGAACAGACAGGTGCCAGCCCTCACCTTCCTCCCACCAGGGAGGACTGGTCACTGTCTCTGGCTCCCAGGTCCCCACCAATGGAGAAAGGTGAGGGCTGACAACTTCTGCTTGTTGTGAGTAGGACTGAACCAAGCAGGACGGTTGCAGCAGCAGGTAGCAGCAGGGCCCTTCAGTAGGGTCCTCACAGCCAGGGGCAGGGCCACACAGGTGGTGTTCAGAACAGCCAGGACTGGGAGAGTGGGCCGATGACAGGCCAGCAGTACTGGGGGGACAAGGGGCCCCTCTGACTTACTCATCATTCTCAAGGTGCCCAACTGGCATGGGTGGGACACACAGTGAGGAGGGAAGACACAGAAGGGACTCATGCCAAAAAGTCTAGTTTTAGAAAGCAATTTGGCCATACCTATCAAGTGTCACCAACGTATTTATGTCCTTTGACCTAGATAATATCTTTTTTCCAGAAATTTATCTGAAAGAGATCATTAAAGGCTAGATGCTCAAACATCTTCATTACTTTGTTTTTTTATAAATGGCCAAAAAAAGTGGAAACAACCTAAACCTTAAATACTCTAATGAAATGTAGTTGTAAGCACAATGAAGACACAGGTAATATTTTCCCGTTCAGATTTCCAATCACTGGTGCCACTGTTCTCAGCTACCCTGACGCGGACAGCAGGAGAAAATTACCTTTGAGTATTTGTAGGACACGTTGGAACTTCTTCTGCAGCAGTTGGTCAGTCTGTTCATCACCGTTTCCCTATAACAGAGGAGCACATAATTACTGAGAGGGGGACAGAATCCACACTGCCAGCTGTGACCTCCTCCAAGGGGCCAGTGGCAATGGTGACATGTGTCCTACAAACACAGACCTCTAAGTTAAAGGCATTATGAACAACCTATGACAACTGTGTGCGCCAAGAGACTAGCCAATGGTAGGACACAGAGATGTGCATGACACGTCCTACCCTGCACCCCAGACCCTCTGCCCCAAGTCTGTTGTTCTGGGTGTGGATGGCCAGGGCCAGGTCTTCTCGGCCACCTCTCTCACCTGCCTGTGGTTCATCTGGCCAGCTCCTGCTCCCAGGTCAGAGCCACCAGGGGGAGCGAACATGAAAATCTACTTGACAGTCCCGTGATGTGTGATGAGTCCTTTCACCATGTGAAGTAGAGACAAAGGACAGCATCACAGCCAATACTCTGCCAGCACTTAATAAATGCTCGCTTTTATGATGGGGAAAAGGCAGAGGGGTCAGCTGAGCGGCAGGAACCCCGCCAGTGAAAGGCGGTGTGTGTTGTTCTACCAATCCTCAGGCACAGGACACCACCACGTGGTGTGCATGCTGCACCTCAGCCTCTATCAAGCAGTGCACCCTTGTCACAAAAAGCAGGCACTTCAAAAACAAAACTTTGGAAAATGCTTCCATACGATGTTTCAAACTAAGATCCTTAAGACCTTTGCTGCCATTGGGCAAAAAAATCTGAGCCCAAGATGTGACATTGCAACACGTGTCCTGACACCCCCCCACCCTGGCCTCAGCACGTTCCTCCTCACCTTCTTTCCTTCTTATACAGCAGCAGGGCCAGCAGGCAGCCAGTGAGCGCCACCAGGAGCAGACTCAGGACCGCCCCGACGGCCTGGCTCCGCTCAGAGAGCCCCTTGTGCCCCTGAGAATCCCCAGAGTTCTCGCTGTCGAAACCCATCCTGGAAGGAAACCACAGGAAAGGACACCATGTCACTGGGCAGTACTATCGCCACAACCACGTCCCCAGGAATGCCCAACTTGGAGAGCTCTGCCTTTATGGACACGAGATTCCCAGTCCAGCCGAGTAAAATGAGATCTGCTTGACATGGAAAAGGGGAACAAATGAAAACCCCCTGATGAGTTTGAAGGCAGGGGTATCGGAAGACAGACGGGAAAACACACTCCCCACTTCCTGGAAAGCCGTTACGTTTAGGACATGAGGAAAGATGAGCCTCAGAGCCACAGCCCTCAGGCTGGCTCCCCCTAGGGTGGGACTCTCCGGGGTGGGCAAAGGCCCTTCTGCGGTGAAAACTCTGAGGAACCTGCTGGCCACACTCCTCTCCCGGTGCCAAGGCCCCTTCTTCTCTCTGAACTTACTCTGGGAAGAGGCAGTGAACACAGCCCAGGTGCCAGCTGCTCCATTGAGACACAGCCTCAACGCTCTACAGGGGCGGAGGGTATGGCCACAGGACAACCCTAGGCCTGGGCACAGACCCCACGGTGCCACTTCTCTCCAAGCCTGTTATGTCCCAGGCGGGCACTAGTGGTAACACACCAGCTCTGGAATCACAATTCCCCTCACCTCCACCCCAGCACTGCATGTATACTTAGGGGAAAACAGTATATTTCCATGACATTAAACAGTCAGGGACAGTTGTGAAAATAACACGAAATGAGAAACAACTGGACAGACTTCCCTTTCTGCCCAGAGGACAACACGTTTGACACGACCCGACACTTCTAATCTTTCCGGCCCTCTGTCATTTGGAGCTGCACACGCACAAAAACAGACTCATGTAACAGAAATTCTTCCCCACCCAGAGGAGGCAGAGAACGGCAATGAGAAAAACACGCACATACTGCTCAGGGTAAAAAGAGAAGCCACCTCAACAAGCTGGACGCCGAGGCTGCTGGCTGCTCATCTGGAAACATACTTCTTAGGACAGGCCTGGCTCCAAGCAGTTGGGTCAGAGGGTAACCAACCAACGAACCAACCAGCAGCTTGGGCAAGTAAGGGGAACTGAGTCAAAAGTCAGCGTGAGTGATCTCGCTCACAGCATGAGAAAGATGAGCAGCAACAGCGCTGGGTGTTCATCAGGGCTACCTCGGCTGGCAGTGCCGACCTCTGCTGGGGGACGCGCCCCCACACCACACAGATGTGTGGCCGGTTCCTGCAGATCCTCTCCCCTCCAAGCCAGGAACCAAGGCACCCCAGAACCAGCCTGGGCCACTGACAAACACCTCAGATGTATCCCAAGAGATCCTCACCATGATCCAGTTCACAGTGTATTTTAATTTCTACCTTTGATTTCTTCTTTAAACTATGGATTATTTAGAAACATGTTTTAAGTTTCCATATGTGCCTATACTTTACAGCTATTGTCTGTTCCTTGTTTCTAACCTAATTGCACCAAACATGTAATTAATTTGGTATCAACATTTAGGAATTTGTTGAGACTTGACTCTTCCATGGTTAATTTTGACAAAGTTTTGTAAAGGCTCCACGTGAGATTGAGAAAATGGTTCCCAGTAGCTGGGAACAGTGTTCTGAGTGTGTCTATTAAATCCAGCCTTTCTCTGTGCTGTCCCAACTTTGCAAAAACCTTTCCTTTTTGTCCACTTGACCCAGCAATCACCAAGAGACAGAGATTTATCATCTCCTCCTGTGTGTGGTCTGCCAATTTCTGCTTTACACATTGAAGCCTTTTTATTAGACTGACATAACTTTAGGATTCTTGCTGTCTTCCTACTAAACTGACCCTTTTAAAAGTATAATGACCCTCTTTATCCCCGGTGTTGTTCCTCACCATCGTATCTGTTATTAACGTAAGTGCGGCTTTCTTTTGCATTACTTGCCAGGCATACCTTTTCTTGTCCTTTGACCTTTTGTCTTTTCTGTGTCCTTGTTTAAGACATATTCCCAGTAAGTTGTTTTTCAAATCTAATTTGACCATTTGTCTTTTAATTGGCAGGTTTAGTCCATTTTCGTTTACAACAAGTATAGATATATTTACATTTATTTCCACCACCTCAGGTTGGATTTTGTTAGGTTGTATCCTTTTTTTGACTTCTTTTGAGACTTAGGTTTTTTTAATTTCTCCTCTTCTGTACTGTTTTGGAAGTTATATACAATGTTTCTATCATTTCAGAGGTTAGTCTTGAAATTCTGGCATGTATACTAAGACAAAAGGTCTGTAATTAACATCTTTCAAACAGTAAGAAAGTTTACCTTTTTCTTCCATCCTTTCTTTCAAGAAAATAATTTCATTTTAATATAATGCTGTTATCCTAAGAAAGAGAGCCTCTGATTCCCACCCACTAAGCCTACACGCACACCACCGTCACCCAGCACTCTAAGTGCCCGCCTAATGCTGTCAACAGGTTCTGCAACAGGAAACTGCAACTCCAAACTAAATTGATGTGATTTCCTTCAACATGGGTTTGTTACAATGTTGATGAAATAAAAAGGTTCTCTTAAAGTTGCACTTTCCAGGAACCTATGGACAACATTTTTTTTTTAATTGATGGAGATTCACTGAGGGTACAAGAAGCCAGGTTATACTGATAGCATTTGTTAGGTAAAGTTCCTTTTACAATTGTGCCTTGCCCCCAAAGGTGTGTCACACACTGAGAGAACCTATAGACAACGTTAAGTAAGAATGTACTATATTTTACTTTTTCTTACTTTTTAATTCAACAAATTAGCTTCCCTTGAAGCTTTGGCTGTCTTCTCAGTACCCGGGGCTATTCTGGTATTTCACAACCATGAATGGCATTTTGTCCTGGTGATTAACTCTGCCAGGCACGTGGCAGGCCCATTTCATCCGAAAAATGTGTGTTTTTTAACTTAGTGAGAGTTGTTTTATTATTTTACGTAATCAGAAGTATATAAACACTGATTATTGCTTTAACCAAAAATTGTGAAATATGGTTGGGAAGCAGGAGGAGGGTGTAGGACTCTCTGGCATCAAAGGATGACAACAGATGGAATACAAAATGTTAATTTAAAATACTGAAGTATTATCTTAAACACTGTTATTAAATTTTAAGCCTTTTTAATTTTGTGAAGGCAAAAAGTGGAAACCAAATAAACACATGTATATAGAGAGAGAAAATAAAAAAAATAATAACTGAAGTAAATTCCAGAAAAAACAGCCAAAAGAACTAAAAATGGTCACACTGTGAGGGTGACAATTACTACTAACTTGTTATATTTATGTAACTGTAGAACCTCTGTGAATTGACCACCCGCCGGACCGTAGGAAGCTAGCCAACACACAGAGGTGGTCTCCGTAAGGAACCAGGCCTGCTGCGCTGATAGGTATGAGTACATGTCCAGTCTGTGAAAATGAGGGCAACTTCAGGAGGTGGTCAGTGTGGGGAGGAGGTCTGCTGTATTTTAAAACGTGCAATACTTTGATAAAGAAGAATCATGGCAGCCGCTACCCCATGCCATACCCGTGAGTGGCCGCACCCAGCAGAACTCTCCCGCGCCTGTCCCAGCACGAGGCAGGCGATCTCTGACTGCCCCTCATGGGTAGAGGTTTTGCTGCTTGTTTTAACTCGTTTTCCTTTTTAAAAAATCTTTACTGCTTTATCAAGCACATTAAGGCATTTAAGCAGCTCCCATTTCTGATGTTTAAATGACATGGAAAGCAAGGTCTCCTACACAACCTCTTTTCTGGTTTTACAGGAAAACCCCAAAGTCCCATACGCTGGCCCCCAACTGTGCCTTTCCTACTCACATGAAGTTTGACTCCCAAATTTCCAACATGGACAAAATCTCAGGCTGGGCTGGTTTCCTCCAAGCTCACACAGACAACCAGCTGCCGAGGTGGGAGGCAGGGTTAAAACTCACATTTTGCTTCTTCCGCAAAGAACTGCACTTTTAAAACTTATTTTGTAACAGCCTCACCAGGGCTCCGTAAATACAGCGGGTGCCAAAAATGTATACACAATTTAAGAAAGGAAAAAGACTGTATTAAAATTGTTAATACTCAACATACACCGGTAACAAAAGATGAATACAAGTTACATTTGAGTTCTGCAGTTACAATAGGTGCTCCAGGAGGTCACCGCAGTGTCCAGAGCAAAGGAGAAGTAACACAGAGATAGGATCTCTTATGATGCATGTGTGTTTTTTTTTTTTTTTTGGCACCCCTGGTATTCAAAAGCAGAAAAAAAAACATTGGTGAAAAGTCTCTTTTCACTATTTTGGTACCATTCCCAAAATTCTCCTTCTGTGACTGTGCAGCTCAGCTCCTTAAATCCCCAGCCCTGGAATACTAGGACAAAGCTGACTATTTTTTATTGAGCTAGTACCTATAAATAAAAGAAAAAGAACCGTGGTTTAAGACCTAAAATATGTGATCTGAATCTCCCCATCATCCCAGCCACTATGGTGTGCTGACCCAGGATCCCTTTTTCAGAAAATGAAGGAACCAACCACGTTAGGAATTTGTTTTTCTCTTGATATTAAAATCTTAGGACAGAGAATGAAAAGTCTGCGTGACACGGCAGGAGAAACTCGGAAAGCATAACCCAAGAGGAAAGCTAACAGATCTGGGCAGCGGAGGGAATGGCTGGGAGATGTGGCCACGGGAGGTGGCACCTTCCTGCAGAGCAGAGCTGAACTGCCACCCAGGAGCCCTGGCTTGCTGCTCATGTTTAAGATCTGTGGGGTACGTTTCTCATTCACTCACACACAGAAAACAGTTCACTCAAATCCAAGTGAAGGTTCACCTCACAAATAGTTTGTATTAGGACAGAAAAGGTGTTCTGGGAATACACAGATGAGAACCAGCTGATACCAGTGAAGGTGGGGGTGGGGGGGAGGGGAGGCTGGAGCAGGAGGTGCTCCAAGTGGACCCTGTTCAGGTCACCACGCACATGGAGGAAGCCCAGCCAACCTGCTGGGGGGTGGTAGGCAGTGGTGACACCGGTGTGGACAAACAAACAGCAGGATATCGACCACCACTGGCCCTGGGAGCTGGCTGTGTGGGGTATGAATCTATAATTTTCTCTCTTTTGGGTGCAGGTTTGAGTATTTCACCATAAGACAATGTGGGGGAGAGGCCACACACACACACACACCCCGGAGTGAGGCTCCCGAGACGCTGTGCTGGGACACTGCACTTACCTCAGAGGACACACGGCCGAGGTGTACCAGGAGAACAGATACTGGCAGTCAGCAGTCTCGTGGCTGAACTCAGGGCTCCCGTCCTTCACCAGTGGGTCACAGTGGAAGAAGATGGTGGACGAGACAGACTTTGTCTTATCTTTTCCACATTTAGAGGAAGAGGCAAACACAACATCCAGATCACCATCTGTCACGAAGGAAAAGAACACAACACAACCAGAGCACCATTACCATCGACTTCAATGACAGCCCAAGGTCATTTCCGCATCGTTTGTAAAGTCTGCAAAGACTTAACATCAGATGTAGGGATGCTTCATCAGATGTCCCCCACACACTGTCTTCACTGCTTAGAAAGGCCACTCGACGCCCATTTGCAGAGCTCCTGGCTAAAAGTGTAGGAAAGAATTTAACCTTGTCCTCTGTCCTCAGCTAAGGATAGGACCTGGAACAGGCCATGTAATACTTGGGACCAGCCAATCACACATCTCTGCAATGGAGCCCCAGTAAAACCCTGGCCGCCAGGGCTCAGCTGAGCAGCCCCGCTGGCAGCACTCCACGCGTACTGTCTCACATCAGTGCTGGGAACAGAACAGGTTCTGGTTCCATAGGAACAGGCCAACAGAGGCTCTGCGTTCAAGTTCCTCCTAGACTCTGCCCTACGTGCGTCTCCCCTTAATTTTAATCTATATTTTTCTGCTGTAATAAATCATAACCATTGAGTATAACAGCTTCCAGTGAGTTCTGTGAGTCCACTGAATCTGAGGGGAGGCCTTGAACTTGGAGCTGAGCCTTGCAGAAGTGAGCCTTGCACGGACTTGCTGCCATCAGACATGGTAGTTGGCTTGAACTCTTCTTTGTGGCCAGCTGCCACTGGGATGCCAGGAACACAGACAGCAGCATGGATGGCCGTGACCACAAAGAGAGGGGAATCCAGAAACAGAGACGCACAGCTCAGCCTGGAACAGGCCTGAGTTCTCACTTGGGATGGGCCAAGGCAGGAACTGGACCCTTCTGCGGGGCTGTCATGGGGGAGCAAATTGCCAAACTCATGGGGGTCAATGTGGCAGCTCCACTCCATGGCTAGAGACAGGGCTTCTTAGCTCCCTGTTCCTGCCCTGTCAGAGGAATGATGATGAGACTCATGAAGAGATTTAAACCTCATTTCTTCAAAAATGAGCAAAGAGGTCTTCAAACTAAAGCTACTTCCTGGAGTTGGTGAATGAAGAAAGTGAAAAGGTCTGCAAGAGACTTTATTAAACATAAATAGATGTGTATGTGCACATGTGTGCTGGCACACATCCTGGACGTGGGGATTCTAGAAGGTCCACTAGTCACACAGCTTCTTACTCTTAACCAGACAATGTTGCAGGGCTGTGCTGTGGAGCCTGAAAGCTACTGCAGACACATGAGGCAGTGTAGCCCTGGGCAGGGGGAGGGAGAGGCCCTCTGTGCAAGGAACAGCATGTATGAAGACACCTAGCTACAGGATAACTTTGGGGTCCATGAATCACTGGACGGCTGGAGCCACATGCACTGGCAGGACCAGCAGCTGGGGCCTGTCAACCATCCTCTGTGTGAGAAGAACTCAGACTCTCCTTCTCTATATCACAGGGCACCTTGAAGACTTTTAAAGCCATACTTTAGTCAGTCAACAAACATCTGCCCAGCACTTCCTCCAGGCCAGACCCTGAGACGGCAGCAAGACCACAGTAACAAGTGACGAGCAGCATTTGACTTTAGCACAAAGGTGCTCACTCCTCCACGTGGGGTTATGAAAGTAAACGAGGCCGATCTGGGCACGGGCAGTAGGGTGCACTACTCCAGGGCTACTGGGGCCATGGGCGTCATGAGCCGATGTGCTGAGGCCAACAAGGAGCCGGGCAGGGAGCAGTGATGCTGACCACCTCCCACTGCCCCTCTGCTGGGCACTGCTACTATGGCAGCACATCATCTCCAGAGCCCGGGCCACATGCTGCTTCTTGGCCCCGACTTTGGGGAGGGAGCAGCCTCCTCCTGCCCCCACAGGGGCCCTCCCAGCAGTCCTCATACATCAAACTTGGCTAGGGGGACTTTTAGACATGCTTAGCTTATTACTAAGATAAAGTTACTACATTTACACAGTTCAAAATCAGATTACGAAAGGAGCTCATTTATAGTGAAAAGCTAGTTGGTTTAAAACAAAAACTGCCCTTTGGAACAAGAGGCCACCCCTCTATCAGCAGCAGCAGGAAACCTTCGTCCCCTGCTATTTCCTCCACGGAGGCCGCGGTCTCACAACCTGCTCCTCTCATCCTTTTGAGGAATATGAAATCTCTTACCCTTCTCTAAATAGTATTTGAAGACTCAAAATAAGGAAGTGTGGTGTCTAAGACCAAACAAAGCAAAGGTAATTCTGACCGTGCACACCTCGGACTCCACCCCAAACTCAGAACCTTTGGTTGAAACCAGTTCTAATGCTGTGTACGTGTGTTCACTGAGGTGTTATTTGCCAGCAGTGAAATGCCCAGATCTATGTTCACAGTCTGATCTGTCATAACAAAATGCACATCACGGCACAGAATGAGACCAGGTTTTTGTTTTAAAATTGATCTGAAATTTCAACTGATAGGAGTGTGTTGGTGAAATTTTTAAAAGAAGTTAAATGTGGAATATTAATGGGAAGAGTCAATGACCTTGAATGTAGTACTTGGTTTGATCAGAGGTCCCAACTTTCCGACTGAAGCGCTGATCATTGGGCTTGACCTGGCATATGTTGGCCCCCGAGCATGCCGGGTTCCGGGAGCCTGTGATGGTGGAAAGCTGGATCTCATACAGGTAGTTGTCCCCGTTGCTTCTCATGTCCCCAGAGGCCCTGAACAGCCTGAAGAGACAGAAAAGATCACACTCACTCAAACCCCTTAAGAAGGTATTTGGTTACATAAACCCAGTCCTTAAAAATAACTGCAGGGTCCAGGATGTTCCCTCTCCCAAGCAGGAGAGCGCTTTCCCCAGGGACTCCAAGGGCACCAATTTCCATCATACCAACCTTCTATCCCCCCTTCTCCCCATGGCTCTGTTCTCTGAGCATTCCTGCCCTTTTCTTAAGATGCTCTGTCCAGCACCACATGGCCCTCACTCCATCTATGTGTGACCAGGCAGGCACACCCCGTCACCTTGGCCACCAGACCACAAAATCAGCCCTAATGACATTGGTGAGAAAAAAAAAAAAAAAAAAAAGTTTTTTTCTGACAAGCCCAGAAGATTCCTGTTCAAACACATGTTCAGAAAGCTTTGGGTTCAAGCCCTGGGCTTATCATGAAGGGAGGGAGGAGGGGGACTTTATTTTTACACTTGGGAGAACTCACCATCTTTGGTGTTAAAACTTAATAGTTGAGTAATGTTTTTCCTCGATTTAGGCAAAATAGGGTGCTGCTCCAGCAACAGTAACTAAAACACACAGACCTGTTTTCCTCGTGATACCCACGACATGGAAAGCTCGAAACTGTGGGTTTAATTTTGAATATTTCCATGCTCAAAAGGAAAATGTTTCACTTACTTAAAATAAATATCCCCGAGGCTGATGCTCCTGCCATCTGCGGGGTTGACAATCGTGCCATTCACCATGTGCACCTCCTGGGGCTTCACGGCGCAGGCGGCCCGAGATTCCCAGCTGAAGTAGTACGTGCAGCTGTCAATGTCAAACCTGGAAAGAGAAGCGGCACTGAGGCACCTGCCAGCTGATGCACCCCTGAAGTGACCTCCCTGACAGCCCCCCGGCTGGTCAGAGCTTCCAGATGCCGCACTTGGGCTGGCACGGTTATGTCACTCTGTTTGAGACTCAGAACAGAGGTGGTGACATGTGGCAGAGACCCAGAACAGAGGTGGTGACCGTGGCACACCTCATTAATGTGAAAAAGCAAGCAAGCAAGTATTTAGGACAAATTTTTAAAGATTTAGCCACTGCAACATTTAAAACCTGGAAAATTTTGATCCTAGGTTTTCAGATTTTTGTTTTATAAGCTTCCGAGACTCCAACATCAATAAATCCTCTGACAATTTCTGGGTTTCCCCCTTTCCAAGCCCAGCTTTGGGAAGGAATCCATTTGTTCCGAGCTCGAGTGCTCCCCCTGTCGGCCAAAGCCCACTGGCACGGGCTGAGACGCTGCCTGGAGAATTCTACTGCCAAGTAAGTCCCACCTGCCTGCAGGTCCCAGTCTGCTGAAACACCTGGCCCTGGGTGGCCAATCACACCCCTTCAGTTCTATTATGACACTCAAAGCCAGAGGGGCAGGTGAGTGCCTCTCAGACAGCAATGAGAGTGCTATTCCTGGACCAAGAGTGGGCTTTCTAAGGCAGGCAAGGCTGGAAGTTGCATTAGCCCAGTACATGGGTTATTACAAAAGTTGTGAGATACATATAAATCAAGAAAGGTAAAATCTAAATCTACAAGGATGGAAACAAATGAAGCCCTTCCAGCAACACCAGTAAGCTGAGCAAGTGGAAACCTGCCTGGGTAAAATCAGAAAGGACGCTATTAACTGTGTTTCTTAAAAGTAAAATAATGCACCAAAACACAATATCACAACTTTTGTAGTGACCCACACAACAGCACCTTACGAGGGAACCGCTCTTGTGTGAACAGCCACTCTCGCCCACCTCCACACCATGACAAAACCCCCACGTGAAAACCCGGGCCCCCCACCCTGAGCTCCAGCCCCCTGACCTTTTGAAGGCAGGCATGCCCACTGTCCTCGAGCAGGTCAGTTCTATCACGGTGGATGCGTTCTTATTGTCACCACATGGATAACCCTTGGAGTAAGTGACAATCACTTTGTCACCTGAAACACACAAACAGGTGCACTGACGTCACTTCTTGTGTATTATATAAAGGCCTCGACGGTGGAGTCAAAATCCACCTGAAGGGCCAGGAGCTCTGGGCTCTCCAAAGGCTATCGACTTGCTCTCGGCACCCTCAGGACAACAGCAAGACCTGGGGTCAGACCTACACCTCCCACTCCATGACTCGGGGTGGCCAACTGCCCAGCCCAAATGTACAGAACAAGGAGAGTGTCCCACGCATAGTGCAGAGGTGCAGGACTGCAGCCCTGCAGCCGAGGCAGCGGTTGGCACTGCTCCAATCCCACACGAGTTCTATACGCTTTAGGTGCTCTCCAGACAGGGCCCCTCACACGGGCATCCCAATAGCAACAAGCAGGGACTAGAAAAAGTGAAAAGCCAAAGGCAGGGACCAACTCTGGTGTTCTCAGGTCTTCTGGCTCTAAGTCAAGCTCCATCAGCTTCTGAGGGGGTCACATTAAAAACAAACAAACAAACAAAAAAACTCATCCCCCTACCATGCAGGGCCTAAGAGAAAAGTGGCACACTCTCTAAGTTGCACGTATTCCAGGGCAGTGTGGCCACCAGGGTTGGACTATGTGCTACTGCCAAGAGACTGTGAGGCCTGTCCAGGGCGACAGGCTGGCCTTCTATGCCACAGCGGTCTTACACCTGTGAAACGGACCTGGATTAAACTGGATAGAGCACAATTGCTAGATAAATGTTAGTTCCTACAATAGTCTCTCTCCTCACCCACAGGGTGGGCTGTTGTTCCCTAAACGAACGCTAGGGTCCCGGTGAACCCTAAGAGCAAGAGATGATTTCTAGTTCTAGTCACCAGGAACTCAGGGTGTCAAACGCTGGCCCCGGGTAAAACTACAAACTCTTCCTACTGGGCACACCTCACCGGCAAGATGGTACTCAGCACACGGAAGGTGGCCGCCAAGTCACCACCAGTGAGCCAGATTATCCACTTCTAGGTTACCCCGTGCTCCTCTTGCCTCAAACTGTTAGTGGAGCCTTAAATATTTTACTCTTTTACAGCTGGCTATACGAAATGGGGGTGAAGACTGGCCAGATGTCCATATACAACTGTGAGATCACTGGGGAAGCAGCCACATCCTCAGTGACCCTCAACCCTTGAGTGAAGCGGGAATGGCCCCGGTAATCAACCTCCAAACATCCCAAGGCACAGCCAATCTCAGGCTGGAGGTCTGGCCATGACCTCCAGCCTTATGGCGGCACCTGCCTGCTACATACCCACAAGTTCTGGGTTTGCTCTTTATCAAGGATGACAGTAGATTCCTCAGAATCCCCCTTCTCTATTTCAACATCTCAACCTACTGAAGCCATCCTGTGGTTGCACCACGATAACTTGGGCACTCCCACTACAGCCTAGTAGGCAAAGGTGACCTTTTTCCTTTATTGGCCCCTCCAACACAGCCTAGTTGTCCTTAAGCTAAGAAAGTTATGTTTTCCTCCTTTAAGTAATGAAAAAGAACATCTTTCACTCAACAAGGAAGTATAAGATGAATTTTCTATTAAAATTATTAAAAAGGATCATTATCATTTTTGAAATTGTTAAGATATTACAAAAATGTGCCCCTTCACCAAGTCCTGGTGCCCATCTGGCTTTCAAACTTCTGTATATGTCAATTTAGGCACTGGATCTGCAGCTAGAACGCGCACCTCAGAGGGCTCAGAATAGTCTTGCCTCCTCCTAGACAGAAATGCCTTCACAAGTCAGCTCAACTCCTGCAAACTGGGTGGGAACCCTGGTCTCACATAACACAGAGCAGCACTTATCCTAATGTTCTAGGAGTTGTCAAAATGCCTGAGAGATGGTCGCTGGGAATATCAGTAACATCTGGAGATTTCCACCAAAACCTGTGTGGAGCTCCCCATCACACCTGGAACACCCTCACCTCCCCGATTCAAACAGCTCCACGCACCAAGCAGAAGGACCCCAAGGCCTTACCTGCAACATCCAGCTTCTGCGTGTGAACAAGTCCCAAGACCTGGACCTCACCAGTGGGGCTCTTTCTGCAAATGCTGGCTCTTTCAGAGCACTCAAGGGGCCCTTTATATATTTTCTGGCACAAATTTATATAGTACCTATAAAATGACAGAAAGGGACAGGGAGAGGAATGCAAGTTAAGTCTTGAGGTGGGGCTCTTTTAGGAAAAGTTTAACAGTTCTAATAACCAAGTGCTCCATCCCATCCTTGAACATAGCACTAAAATAGCTTTCCCAATAAGAAAAGGACAAAGCGTTAAGTAATCACTAAGGAAATGGCTCCCAAATCGGATGTGGCAGGGAGGAGGTGGTGCCCGCACCACAGTGCAGCAGAAAGAGGGCTCTGGAGTCAAGGCAGGCGTGACCCAATCCTGGCTAGCTGTCCACCTGACTTGGAGCTACTTAACCCTCCAAGTTCACCCCCCTGCTCTGCAGCGACACCTTTTGGGAGTGCCTGGCAGAGTGGGCTCTCCCCATGTGGGGCAGTCAGGACTAGTAACCACCCCTGCCAGCAACGCCTAAGGAATTCTTGCCAAAGACCTGAGAAAAGCAACACACCTTCCCACACACGGGAGGACACATAGAGGAAAACCTGCCTCCTCCAGCCAGCCCAGTGTCTTCTGGTTCTGAAGCCTCCATTTCTCTTCATCCAAACTCCCCTCACCTCCGCCAATGTCAGAGGACTCCTCACATACCATGACAGACATTCTGATAAAAACCATTGCCAGCCCCCAGCCCCACCTCTAATGTGTGGGAAGGAAGGGTACTCACACGGCCCCCTCGTGGTCCAATGACCAGGACCCGGTGAGGGAGGACAGCTGCCGTAAGTCGTAGGTCTTGTGCTTCTGAATGAATTTGCACTCCATCTTCTTTGGAGGGCAGACAACTTTTGTTTTCCACTCAAATGTCACCTCACAGCCACGAACTTCACTGAAGACTTGGGGCCTCCCAACGTCCTCATCTTCATCACACTTAAATATGATCGTTGATGTCCGGTGGCTATTGGCTGAGGGGAAGAAGGCGTGGTAAGGGGTAGCCGCACCTGCGTCCGAGCCTCATCTCCCAGTCCTGTCCCCTCCTCTACCCGGTAGGCACCACTGACTCTACTCAGCACCTTCCCATTCCCACGCACAGCCCGGGCCACCTAGCACTCTGTGCCATTCACGGTACCTGAACTCCAAACTGATCCAGCTCCCTGGGTCACAGCCCCTCCCTGTACATCTTAATAACCTCATGGTATTGGCACAGTTCCCCGCAGACAGGTACCAATGCACTAACGATCACAAAGTTAAAATAACAACCCAATACCTATAATTATCTAAAAACCTGAGTGCCTTTCAATGAAGCAAGAATAATGTCAAAATAGCTGTGTCAAAACTATCACAGTCGGTCTTATAAACTGACTGCCTATAGTTCTGTAAACGGCCCCACTTGTTTCCTGGTCCTTTACAGAACGGCACGGCCTTTCACACGTGTCTCTTGTGTCCCGTGTTAGTTGATTCTCTCACGCTGCTCCTCTCTCAGCACCACAGGAGCAAAGGCACAAAGTTCAGCTCACCAGGAACCCCCCGCTCTCCCCCCCTGCCACAGAGCAGCCATGAGCGGGTCCCCTGGTTTTCCTGAACACTCACTGGCCACCCTGCAGACCCACAGGGGGCAGTCACTTTGCCGAGACATGAATTTGAACCACCAGGGCTGAAAACTGATACATGGACACAAGTCCCACCAGCTAGTGAGTGGCCAGGCTGGTCTACAGATACGGTTACCTGAGGATCCCCCTGGGCAATTAAAACGCTTCTCTGTGGGAAAGAGCCCTCACAGAAGGCTTTATGGAACAGAACACCTGCCCTTGAATCGGGCATCCTCAAAGGTCTCAGTATGAGTCCAGCCTCGAGAAGATCTAGGGTCTAGCACCCCAGACCACCCTGGGCACAGAGCTTCCTACTCACAGTGTCTGCAGAACCCCCACTCGTGGTCCCTGTCGTAGTTGGCTGTGGTGCTGCACCACAGCTTCGACCTTCCCTCCACAACACACTGATCGTAGCTCTTTCCGTTGAATATGAAGGGGAAGACACAGGGGTCGCCCTGCTCGGTTTCTGAAAGAAGAGCATCATCTAAGTAACCTGGGCACCGGCACTACCCCAGCAGTGCCTTGCCAGGCACAGCCACCTAACAATGGAAGTTGTCAGTCTCATACCACCCACGTGACAACCAGGACTCACCTACCTAGGTGACAACTGAGACTTGCCTACTCAAGTTAACAAACACCTGGCAGGGCAGAGCCTGAGGCAAAGCACAAGTGTCCACACCGGGAGGGTAATGTATGTAATGGGGTGCTTTGTATCAGGTCCCAGGGTTCAGCACTCAGGGAGTCTGCAGCTTCATCCCTCGGTTTCTTTCTGCTGCTAGTCTAATTTCACATTCACTGGAAATTTAAAACTTATCCCACTGCAGATATTTACCTGGAGGGCAGTTATCACCATTCATATAATTTAAAATGACCGCCTCGTCCTGGTGCCTGTAGTCCAGCCTCATGGATGCCACCCGTCCAAACGACACCCCCTTGCTCCCCGAGAGCAGGCAGACGCCACCATCCTTACAGCCTCCTCCGTCCGGCCCAGCCGCTGGGGTGCATATCCCAACACTATATGTGCGGGAGTCTCGAGTCACCTGGACAGACAAACACCATGTGTGGCTGCAAGCAGGGTGACAGCACCTGGATCTCCAGGTGGAAAGAGAACTGTCACTGCAGTTTGTGCCAGGAGTCTCATGTGGCAAAGCACAGGCTCCTGTGTCTCATCAGAGCCATGCTCACCCCTTCCTCCCCACCTCCTCTGCCCAGCGGCCCAGGCAGCCCACCGCTGTACACACTGCCCCGGCTGTCCTGTCTGTCCATCCCGAAGCCCACATTTCCTTGCCTGTGCAACGGGGCGTTGTCAGACAAACGCCTCAGGGAGCAGCAGATGCTGCACGAGGACACGCCCTGCTCACCCACTCTACCCTCTGCAGGCCACCACCTGCTGTACACCTGTCAGGAGGGCCTATACCAGGCAGGGGGCACCTTCACAGGAGCCAGGAGCCAGCTCTGAGCCAGAAACTCAGAGCTGCCACACCCAGACTGGCACTGGGATCACATGGCCTGGTCCAGACATCGGCGCAACCTGACCACATGTGGATCCCCAGGCTCAGGGGGTCAGAGGCTCCAGCCACAGAGACCATGACCTTGAAGTGTGTAACCCACAGTCCACAGACATGAGGGCTAGGGCTCCAGCATAACACCAAGTCACACACCCAGAAGCTTCTTGAATAGGGGTGCACATCTTTGTGGGTGGCAAACAGCTGCCACCTCTATCTTACAGCCAGGCTAGAGACAAAAGGATTCCCTGTGGATTTCTGTTGGCCACCCTCGACCTGGCCCTGATGTGATGGATGTGTTACACAAGTGTCCCTGAGCCACCCTGTCTGCTCTCATCTGATAAGAAGGGTCTGTATGACACCTCACTGGGTCACTTGATCCTCACAAAGTCTAAAGTACATAAACATGCTGACCTATGACCCCAACACCAAGTCCTGCTGTGCCCCCAGGGCAGAAACCTTCCTGACAGGCCACCCTGTACACCCCACACGAGAGTCACCACCCACAGGCTGCCAAGGTGGCCACTCTGATGACCACAGATGCCATATCACCTGAAACGCTCCCGGCAGCCCCGAGGTGGTGCTCACCAGGTCACGGGGACTGGAGCACACCAGCGATGGCGAGGCTTGGGCACAGCCTTACCTACCTTAAAGGTGTCCTTGGAAAGGCTGGACAGGTTGAAGCTGTACAGCAGTTGCTCGTCTGTCACAGAGCAGCCCTCAGTCCTCACTTCGTCAGGACAGACGACCGGCGTCTCCCACTCAAACACAAAGTCACACTCACTGGTCCTTAACAGCTTAGGCATCCCCTGTTGTTCAGAAGAGCATGGGCTTCAAAAACCCCACAGCATAGGGACAGCAGCCACCCACTGCACTCCCCCCATGGCAGGGGAGGGACACTCAACAGCAGCACTTCCTGGTGGCACAGATTGCACCTAGGAGCCCGATCCATGCCCCACAGACTCCCTGGTGAGCTTAATGAGAAACAGAGAGACCTGCAACTGTGCTACAGCCCCACCTGTCCCTGACAACTCAGATTGTCATTACATGCAGAGATGCACAACGGGCAGTGTCCAAGGGCTGTGCGGTGCCTCCGGCCTCTGTACAGAGCTCCTGCTGGCAGACGTCTTTTCCTTTTCTACTACTATGCTTTTCTCACTACCAGTCAGCTGCTAGGTCACTTTGTGACACTGTCCCCAGACCCACATCCAGCAGGCTTGGGGGCTGGCTCTACAAACCTGCTGTAGGCCAAAATATCAAGAAAGTCGTCTTCACTGGAATTATGAGACATAACAGATCATAATCTATCTCCTGAACTCCTTGGGGGCAGATGGGCCTTGGAATCCATCATCTTTAGAATTTTAAGAAGCAATATGGGGTATATTATTTATACTACATAAAACACAGGCACCCCAGGACCCTGAAATCAAGCACATCAATATTTCTGCAGCAAGATACATGAATATGCACGTTAGGTGGGACAAACAGCAGCATAAATAGCCTCATTCGCATCATTATAATGGGCACCCATATTCTACGTCAAGTTCACAAATAAAAGTACTACTCTGTCATAGTTATTTTGATTCCAGAGGTCCTTGCTAATTTCTGAATATCAGGCTATGTCCTGAATGGTTATAGCTGCCCACAAGCCTGACTTATTTCCCAATAAGAATAAAATCTGTAATATCACAGAAACAAAGCAAGTTCTGACACTGGCACCTGACAGCAAAGCTGAAAGCCATTTCTACGCTCCAGTGCTCCCTCGTCTTAAGTTGTAGCAAAAGTCCATGTGCTACTCACTCAGGGTGAGCCCACTCAGCCCTCTACAGAACGGTCCTCAGTTGTTCAAACACGACTCGAGGTCCCACGCTATCTGAGGCAGACCTGTGAATGAGGCTCTCCTGGACCTGAAGTGTGCTATCTGGTTATCCAGCCTTGGCTCGCTCAGCTGCATTCCAGCACCTACACCTGCAGGCAGGACACTCACCATGCTCACGCCTCTCTTGCAGTGAAAAGCAATGAGTGAGGTATAGTTGAAATGCTTGTCTGCTAGGCAGGGCGTGTTGCTTTCAAAATTCAGGTAAACTTCTTTTGCTATCGGATTGAGTATTGGAGGTCCTGAGACTCGGCCAATATCCTAAGAAAAGAACAAGAACAAAGAGTTTTCAGGAAATTAGTTGTTCCCATGATCAGCGGAGTAAGAGCTAATACAGAATTGCAAAATCCAAAAAATAAAAAAATAAAAAGAAATGCAAAATCCAAACTGAATTGGTTCTAAAAATGAGCAGTATCTAAAAAAATGAGTTAATATCAACTCGAGTAAAAATTCTGGACATTAAAATACTGCAAAGGAACTTCCCTACTTTGTCTATTAGTTTTAGTTTTGACCCTTTAGCTTTTAATTACCTCTAAGTAAGGTAGGCTCTATTTCTACACATATTCAATTTTCAAAGATTCTAGGCACTAGGACTTTCTCTCTTATCCAGGGTGACACAGTAAGATCCTGTCTCTTCAAAAAAACAAAAACAAAAACACCAGGCTCTGCGCCCACAGCACAGTGGTTACAGCATTAGCCACATACGCCAAGGCTGGCTGGTGGGTTCAAACCCAGCCCTGGCCAGCTAAACAATGACAACTGCAACAAAAAGTAGTGTTGTGGCGGGTGCCTGTAGTCCCAGCTTCTTGGGGGGCTGAGGCAAAAGAATCACTTAAGCCCAAGAGTTTGAGGTTGCTGTGAGCTGTGATGCCACAGCACTCTACCAAGGGTGGCACAGTGAAACTCTGTCTAAAAAAAAAAAAAACCCAACAACAAGACAAAACGAATCAAAAACAGGCTACAAAGTCCTCTATCAAACTGCTGGTGGAAGGCAGGCAGCAAGAACCCGAGAAACATCCCTGCCCCAGCCCCTCGCACTGCCCCCCACCTCCCGGTGCTGCCAGGTGTGTCCTCAGGGGCAGGGACAGGTGTTATTCACGGTTGATTTTCATTGCTTAGCACAGCATCTGACACATGGTAGCTCGTCAATAATTACTTCAGAGTAAACAACTGGGAGAAAGGCAGGTCACCAGGAAGGGCGTGTGTTTTGCCATGCGGGTGTGCACACATGTGAGTGCTCACACACGAGTCTCTCCTCCATGACTGTCCTCAGCAGAGTCACTCTGCACTCATCACCATGAGGCACACTCAGCACAGGACACACAACACCCTCTCCAATAAAGAATGTACCACAATTTCTCAAACCTGATCAGAGGTGGCTAAGTAGGAAAATACAGATCAGACCTCCCAGAAAAGGACTCGAAATGGAGGCCCCCAACCCGTACTGCTGGAGATGATGTTACCAGAGGCTTCCTAGAAAGGTCAGGTTAACCCAGGCCCTCATCTCTGTCAAAAGTATACGGTGGCTCACACCTGTGGTCCCAGCTACACAGAGGCTAAGGAAGGATGATGACTTGAGTCTAAGACAGGTGTATTCAAACTGCGGTCCACAGACCACATGTGGCCCTCCTAGGACATTTATCCAGCCTGCCAGGTATTTTTGCCGCTGCTGCCTGTCCTGCTTAGCAGCCAACTCATCCCAGGGCCCACAGTCTGGCCCTCCAAAAAATAGCAGGCGCCTGTGGTCCCAGCTACTTGGGAGGGAGATGTAGGAGAATCACTTGAGCCCAGAAGTTGGAGGTTGCTATGAGCTGTGATGCCATGGCACTCTACCCAGTTCACTGAAGGAAAGTGAACTGGCCCACTGTTAAAAAAGTTTGCGGGTCCCTGGTCTAGGAGCTCCAGATTACAGTGAGATATGATAGGCCATTGCCCTCCAGCCTGGACAACAGAACAAAACTCTGTCTTAAAAAAACAAAAACATAAGGCCAAGCATGTTGGCTCATGCCTATAATAATCCTAGCACTCTGGGAAGACAAGGTAAGTGGATTACTTGAGTTCTGGAGGGTGAAACCAGCCTAAGCAAAAGCAAGAACACGTCTCTACTAAAAACAGAAAAATCTGGCCTAATGGTACCCGCCTGTAGTCATAGCTACTTGGGAGGCTAAGGCAAGAGGATTGTTCAAGCCCAATAGTTTGAGGTTGCACTGAGCTATGATACCATGCCACTCTACCCAGGGCACAGAGTGAGACTCTGTCTCAAATTTAAAAAAAAGAAAGAAAAATTATAAAAAGAAAAAAAACTGACTTGGTGCCTGTGGCTCAGCCAGAAAGGTACCAGCCACATACACCTGAGCTAGTGGGTTCGAATCCAGCCTGGGCCGGCCAAACAACAATGACGGCTACAACCAAAAAATAGCTGGGCATTGTGGCAGGTGCCTGTGGTCCCAGCCTGGGAGGCAGAGGCAGGAGAATCGCTTGAGCCCAGAAGTTGGAGGTTGTTACGAGCTGTGATGCCATGGCACTCTACCCAGGGGGATAGCTTGAGGCTCTGTCTCAAAACAAACAAACAAACAAAAAAAAAAACCTCATACTATAACCATAGATATGAACACAGATAGCTTTCATTTCCAAGTACTAAAACACACCAAAGATTTAACAAAATACTAATATAACTCATGGAGATAATGTTTAAAGATCCAAATCTGTATCAAAATATGGTAGCAAAAAGCCAAAGCTTTCCATATTTACAGAACATTCAGCTATCAGCAAAGCGGCTTTTGTCCTTATTTATGGTGTATGACCAAGGAAAGAGCTTGTATTTCCCAAGCGTTTTAATTGCACAAGACAAGGCTTCAGTCAGAGAAACTGGGACATACCAATGTGCTTTCCTGCCACTTTACCTGAAAATCTCTCTCGATCAGAATCAGCCCTGAGGCTTCTAACATGTCACACAAAGGAAGTGCCTATACCCGTGTTCCCATCATTGACCCACAGCTCAGAGACGTTCTGGCTGCGATCACCACCTGGTGATGGTTACCACGCATAAACTGTCTGGCTGCCATTACCACCTGGAGGTTCCACGCACAAACCTTTATGTTACCCTCCTCCCTGGAAGTGTCTAGAGTGCCCATCCCTGCTCGTTTCCCCATTTTCTCTCTGCCTGAGCAACTCTCCCTTGAAAGAAAGCAGCACGATCTGAGGTTACCGCTATAAGTCTTGCAAAAATCATCTCTGCCCTGGATTGCCCGCACTTACTATGGGGGGACCCCTGACAGGAACTTTGCACACAGCGGCTCCAGCAGGACACGGCACCCCGTGCATAGGGTTCAGCGGCTGGCATATGTTGATATAGAAATCAGGGGTGGTATCGGAGGCGTCATCCTCACTCTCGTCATAGGCTTCATAGCCACCGGTGCGGTGAATGAGAGGGGACAAGTCAATGATAGAGCTTCCGTTCCTCACGGAACATTCTGTCTGTTACATAGAAAAAAACTGCATTAAAGTTGCCAAAAAAATTTTTCTTAATCACCACTAAATCACATAAGAATTTAAAAAAGGACAACTAAAACAACAGAGCACTAAGGGTAGGTTAATGACTCAAAATGCTCCATCACAGGGCACCAGGCTGTGCTGGTCAGCTTCAGACACTGGGACAATAGGAATGGACAAGGTCTACTGATGAACCCAGTGGCAGGGCCTAGTGCAACTGATGCCACCCACACCATCTCCAGACTCACTGGGCGCTCGCAGGCCAGCGGTGTGTGCCAGGAGAAGAAGAGCGTGCATGTCTGCTTGTCCAGGGAGATGAGCATGGGTCTGTTGGTGGGCCCAGCCTCGGGCCTGCACACAAAGCTGATCACGCTCTTGTAGCTCAGGCCAGATTTGGAGGGACAAGGGGACCCGTCCTCATATACCAGCTGTAAGACCTGGTCCACGTAGGAAAGTCGCTTGCTGGCCTTGCCCACACTGATCCTGGTCTGACCGAAGCAAGCCCCTGCACCACAAGGAAGAGTGGAGAGAAGAGCCATCATGGACTCAATGGCCAAACAGGAAGAGTAGAGAGAAGAGCCGTCATGGACTCAATGGCCAAACAGGAGGAGTGGAGAGAAGAGCCGTCATGGAGTCAATGGCCAAACAGGAGGAGTGGAGAGAAGAGCCGTCATGGACTCAAGGGCCAAACAGGAGGAGTGGAGAGAAGAGCCGTCATGGACTCAATGGCCAAATAGGAGGAGTGGAGAGAAGAGCCGTCATGGACTCAATGGCCAAACAGGAGGAGTGGAGAGAAGAGCCGTCATGGACTCAATGGCCAAATAGGGAGGAGTGGAGAGAAGAGCCGTCATGGACTCGATGGCCAATTTGCTGGTGAGAACTTTCTGAGAATCCAGACTGTCAATTTCACAGTTAATACTTGTAGTTTCACGTGTCCAAGATGGTTTTGGCCAACATTACACCTTTAAAATTTCAGACTGCTGCAGGAGATGAAGGAGTGTGATCCTGGCTTTGCTCACCACACGGTTAGGCCAAGGGCAGCCCAGGGAAGAGACAGCCAGACGCTACTCCAGAAACCCAGGTACTCACCCACGCCAGGAGAGCAGTTTTCATTCTCCCCACAGACACTCATGTAGACGAGGCCCTTCTCACTGTAGGCGGCTGTGAATCCTGTTCTGCCACTTAAGGAGCTCAGATCAAACAGGTGTCCTGTAGGGTTGGGGGAACACAGTGACCCCAGTAGGCTCCATCAGTGTCAGGACTTGTGAGTCTTGCCACAACTCACTGCCTGGCTCAATGACACTGCTGTATATACTCCGACCAGCTAGTGTGTCTCCTGAGATGTGTCCCTAAATTCATTCATGAGATGCCCACCTCCCCACCAAAGATGGTGGCTCATAGGCACCCTATCCACTGGGAATATAGCGCGGCAGCCACTAGGACTCCCCAAGAGCACCCCTGTAGTAAAGGAATGCCCCCTGTGCCTTTCTGGGTGCCTAGCAGAGAGGACAGTGGAAGTATCCCAGCCCATCCAGAGAAAGGCCAAGCCTACCACACATGCCACACACTTCTGCCCAGGAAGCCTGCTGTCCACAGTTTCTTCCTGAGTCCCTCCCCTGAGCTGGGCTTGACAATGGCACCAACTCTCACCTGTGCTGGGGTTGGTGACCTGGCAGTCATCGTGCTCATTGCTCCGCACAGGACAGGCAGCGGCCGAGGGCCAGGAGAAGGTGTACTCACAGTCTTCTACAGCGCTGATGAACATGGGCCTGGAGTTCTGCAATCAAGCACAGACTGGTCCCAGGGGATGGCAATCTGGATCTCGCCTAACCTACCCTCCACAGAGGGAAGCTGCTCTGTGGGGAGCCATGAGCACATGAGATTATTCCTAATTCGGTATACTCTGGGGACCAGGTACAGATAAGGACAGCAAAGGATGAGGATGTGCTCCTGGGGTACCAACAAGTACACAGCATCCACTAAAGACATCCAGACAGCCCACGGAGGGCCCAGAAAGGCACCTCAGGCTGAGGCACAGGGCAGGTAGAGACAGGTAGCCAGGGTGTGGAGGGTTACTGGGAAACTTGAGAGGGAAGATGGCGGACAGGATTCTGAAAACAAGTGAGCTAACATATACTATGTGGTCCCAACACAAAGCCACGCCCAGAGAGCTCCTCATTCACAGCTGTATGCATCCCTCCACTTCTCAGGCCACGAATGCTATCTGCTTTACCACAGGATCAGTACAATTCGCTCAGTGGCACCCTCCTTCCTAGGTAAACCCTGAACAGCTCTGCACCCCCACCAATAAGCCTGGGCCCTGGTATAGAGCTCCCTACCCTGCCCCACATACCCCACATGGGGTCCTGCCTGCTCAGCCAGGGACAAGAACCACAGTGGCTGGGATTCCAGTGCCTAGAGGCTCCCACACGTAGGCCAGGGCTCTGCACACTCCTCCCAAGAGGAAAGCTACCATCCTGATCACACCTGCACACAGAGCTCATCTCAATCTCACCGAAAGAACACCATTAGCACCTGATATCCACACCCCAACCCAGCAGGGAAGACTCACCCCCACTGACCATCCACCTGCCACGGTGACGCCTGGCACTCCCTACCTATTCTCTGGATACCCCACAACTGGCAAGGCACGACAGTGACCAATGAGGAGTGTGTGGGTAACCAAGTTACACGGCCAGTGAGTGGAGGGGCCCCTCTGACCTCTCACTCTTCCCAAGCTGCCTCCCTGAAGACAGAGGACATGTCGTCCAGCGTCAGTGTCCTCTGCAGCCTTTGGGAATCTCAGGCTAGAAACACCCTGTGGAGCCTCTAGGAGCCGGAGAGGAAGTGGCCCCAGAGCACAGGCTGAAGCAATGCTGGACTCTCAGCCTCGGTCAAGCCAGGTCACCCTACCTCTCGAACTCTCTCACGAGGACGTGAGTCTCCCTGACCACCGCGTCTGTGCCACTCCCACCGCTGCAACAGGGCTGTCCCTTACCACTTGGCTCTCGCTGCAGGTGAATCGGATGGTGGTTGACTTTTTCCTAATACGGTCTGGGCACAAGTCACCATCGACATACTTCAGGACAATCACGCCATCTGTCCACTGAGGTCCATCTCTCACCCTGCCCAGGTTCACAGGCTGGGCGCCACCCTGCAGACACGCAGCGGCTTCTGGAGGGCAGGGCGCTGCAATACAGTGAGGTGAGATGTCAAACTGGCCACAGCACTTCTGTCTGTTGCCCCAGAACACCCACTATTTCTTTCACACGAGTCAGATGACAATGACACATCTGTTAGTTCTCACTCATTTAAAGGTCATTCTACCACAAGCAGATTGAGGACAGGCCTTAACTGTGGTGGGGGATCTAAGATGTGACAGTCTGAAATCACTCCTGAGCCCCACATATGATGGAGCCGAAATTCCTAGAGTAAGCCAATGGGTCCATTTAAACGGCCCACATTCCTGTACTCTCTTTAATAAAGAAGTCACCAAATACTCTGCTCATTTCCCAGTCCCTGAACCATCTGTGTCATCTGCCCTGCAGAAAGACACAGTCCCACACCACTGGTGTAAACCACAGTGTCATACTTTGGCCAGCTAGACTCAGCAAGGGGAAGTGGGCTCACAGCCTGAACCCACACAGAGGACACACACAACCCAGGATGTGTGGAAATGGAATGTCTCATGTTCAGGACTCTGAGAGGCCATGAGGGGCACAAAGATCACTGGGGACTGCTCTCAGTCCCACAACTGGCTTCTAGTCTGGCACTAAAGGGTCTGAGCATACTGTCCCCATGCCATGAAAGGGCCACCAACATTACTCTAGACAAACACAGTGGCATGCCCCAGGATGTCCTACCTGCTATAGAAAGTTACGTCCCACCACTGTAATTTTCATCTACCTCCACCCTCCATGTTCAGATACGGTTATGTTCCCAGCAGAGTCCCGGGCCACAAGCAGGACTGATCATTAAGACCCTCAAGTCAGTCTCGGCTCGGCGCCTATGGCTCAAGCGGCTAAGGCGCCAGCCACATACACCTAAGGTGGCGGGTTCGAATCCAGCCCGGGCCCACCAAACAACAATGATGGCTGCAACCAAAAAAATAGCCGGGCGTTGTGGTGGGTGCCTATGGTCCCAGCTACTTGAGAGGCTAAGGCAGGAGACTCGCTTGAGCCCAGGAGTTGAAGGTTGCTGTGAGCTGTGATGCCATAAAACTCTACCCAAAGGGACAGCTTGAGGCTCTGTCTCAAAAAAAAAAAAAAAAGACCTTCAATTCAGAAGGACTCTACCTAACAAATTCAAATAGTGTGACCTGGTTGTTAAGCTGAAATTAGCTGAAATAAACTTGAAATTTAAAAACAAATTAATTTAAAAAAAAAAAAGAAAGAAAAAAGACCAGGCTTGTTGCCTGCCCATAGCTCAGTCATTAGGGCACCGGCCACATACACCGGGGATGGTAGGTTTGAACCCAGCCTGGACCTGCTAAACAACAATGACAACAACAACAACAAAAAAAAATAGCCAGATGTTGTGGCCGACGCCTATAGTCCCAGCTACTTGGGGGGCTGAGGCAAGAGAATCACTTAAGCTCAAGAGTTTGAGGTTGCTGTGAGCTATGATGCCAAAGATGACACAGTGAGACTCTGTCTCAAAAAACTAACAAACAAAAAAAAACCCTCAAGTCACTCCTCCTACTGCTCCTTGGCGAAACCACTGACACGGTGCAGAGAGCAACCATGAAGAACATCCTTCCTACTCCATCCTTCACCTTCCCTGGTAAGTTCCCAACCAGCTGTCACCCTCAGGGCCCCTCTCTCACCAGTGCCAGGCTGTGGGGACAGAGACTTGCAGACGTTGATGAGGTAGTGCTCCGAGGACCCTGTACTGGTGATGGCTTCCCAGTTGTCACTGTACCGTGACAGGGACGAGAGGTCAAAAGAGTTGCCAGCCGCATCTCTGGAGGGAGGAGGACACTGTGGTCAGCCCCGGCCAGTGCCAGGTGTGCTGAGCATGCTCTGGCATCGTGAACCAGGTCCTGCCCCGTGACAGGACTTTAGGCTCCTGTCTCTCTCACACATCCAGAGTCAGCAACAACACAACTTCCAGGTCAGAAACTCTAAGACTCACTAAACAAAATTAAGTTTTAACAAGAAACCAGATCTGAAAGATGTGTGCTGTCTGTGCTCAGGGTGGTGGCAGGTGTGAGCAGCGCAGACACTCAGGCATGCCCATCACAGGCCACCTGCTGTCCAGCCCTGAGGCCACCCATGGTCACTGGAAAAAAAGAAAAAACAATGGGCTTGTGGTGGACTTTCTGCTCTGGCTGAAAGTTCACTAAACAAAACCCCAAACACGCATCAGTGACTGAGAACCAACCATGTACCAACTACAACATTAATGGGGAGAAGGTCAACGCACCCTGAGAGCGATGGAATGGCTAGCGACCCAGAGCACCCGGAAGCACAGCACCAGCAAAGGGCCTGGGGCAGGACAGGCCTGGTGTGGCTGGAGGAGACAGCCTCCCAGTGAGGAAGCAGACAGAGGGTGGGGGCAGAGGTGAACAGGGAACATCAGCCTATAGCTCCCAATGAGATGGGTGATCACCGCATTGAAGTTTTCAGCCAAAGGCTGACATGGCCAGGCTCCTATCTGAACAGGGCTGTTCCAGTTAGCGTGAGGAACCAGTCGAATGTGTGGGGAAGAGGTGGGGGAGGTGGTAGGAGCAGGAAGAAGGGTGCCCAGATGGGGGCGGCAGGGAGAAAGAAAGGAAGGGACACCAAGATGACAGAATAAAAAACAAAGCTTGGCGTACATGAGGTGATGTCCTAAGCACATCCAGCAGGAGGAAAAAAATGGAACTGTAGGGTGGACAGAAGAGGCCGGCACCTTCTGAGGGTCACTGCTTTCACCTTATTTCCCCCAGATTGACATGAGGTTACACTGCTCACAAATGAAGGTCAGTTTTCACCTTCTAAAGCAGTCAGCAGATGCCAGGGCTGCCAGGTGGCAGGTGTGTACCTCTGAGCCTTACAGAGTGTCCCACAAAGAGCCCCAAGAAGATGGGGTAAGCAGCAGCAGGAGGCTGATGTGAGGATCGGAAGGGGAAATTGCATGCCACACATTTTTGTACTCTCCATTAATTACACTCATATGTGTGAACTTGAACTTTTAATGTAACTGATGATGAAAGGTCTTCTTAGATTTCATTCTACTTTTAAAAACTTAACATAAAAATACTTATAGGCAAAAGCTTTGTATATAAAGGAAATCAAATTTTTAGTCCTTGTATGTAAGAATCAGAAAACTGGAGGCAGCCTCCAAAGGCAGCAGGAGCGGGGGAGTGGGTCAGGTTCCTGCCGGGGAGTGGGACACGGATGTGTCTCAGGTGAAATGTTTAGGAAACGTTCGCTGGGGAAGGTTAATGCTGCAATGATGACGTCAAGTAAGTGCACATTTTTAAATGTACACACTTACTCATACACATTACTGAAACTTAAAAAACAGACACAGCAGGACAGAGACTGGAAGGAGACACTGAAAGGACACATTTTACATAGTGGCCAAGTGGCTGGTCACACGTCAGAACTGTCAGCGTGTTCCTGAAAAACGCAGACCCTCAGAACTATGAATCCCATGGACACAAAGTTCCGAGAGAACCCCCCATCACCGGAGCTACACGTCCTGCTGGTCCCAGTCTCCCCACTTGCACGTGGGAAGCACACAGGCATGCAAGCTCCTGGGTTATGTTCCAGCTCCAATCACTTCCCACCTACTTTACATCTCAATGCAAAATAACCATGGACTCTGAGCTGTGAAGGGCCTGGGGATCAACCTGACCTAACCTCTCATTTAACATTAGGGAGCCAAGGTGTAGGGAAACTGACAGATCCCTCTAATCCCCTGATCACTAATCACTAGCAACATCCCGTCTAGGCAGGCTGCCCCCCCCCAAATTCAACGTATACACCAACTTACTTGAAAGAACATTCAGTTAGATCAAAGGGTGGGCAGGCATACGGCGTCCGCCACTCAAACAAGTAGGAACAATCTGTAGTCTCCTTTAGAAATACTGGCTAAAAAGTTAAGACAGAAAATACATATAAAAATGAGAATGAGAGACTTTGGTTACCAGGCATCCTCAAACTAAGGGCTACGGGCCACATGCAGCCCGCGTAGGACATTTATCCAGCCCTCCAGGTGTTTTTGCCGCCACTGCCTGTCCTGCTTAGCAGTCGACTTGTCCCGGGGCCTGTAGTCCAGCCCACCAACGGTCTGAGGGACAGTGAAGTGGCCCCCTGTTTAAAAAGTTTGAGGACCCCTGGTTTATACTTTCAATTTTAAGGATGAAGACAGAAAGGAATAGTTATATTCATTAAAATCAATAGAAACTGATGAAAGTTTCAACATATTTTACATCTATAATGTATTTTAAACTAAATTAGCCATATTTCTTGAGATCTGAGGGCAGGTTGATTTCACAAAAATAACAGCAGCCAGAGCAGAGCAGCTGCATCCACTCACCTTCTGGGTGCTGCGGTCGCAGTAGAAAAAGATGGTGGTAGAGCGCTGGTACACCTTATGGCATGTGTCCCCCCCAGTGTAGTTTATCTTTAACAATCCATTTACATAAGTCAGCTTCTGAGTGAAGAGACCTGTTCCAGAAGAAGCACATTAAACTAGGTTTAGTTCAAGGGGCCCCAGGTGGCTGAGCATTAAGTATTCTAAGACACACCCCGTCACCCAACCTGAAGAGCGAAGACAAAGCACCCCCGGCCTCCCAGTGCTATGCTACCTGCTCCGGGTCACGCTGCTACACTCCAGGGAGGATACACCCCAGCCTCCCTTGAACAAGGTTGCAGGGCAACCAGCTAACCATGGGTATGATGACATGTCAGCACTCTCAGCCTGGGTGCTAAGGGGAATATCACTTCCTCTGTGGCTCCTGAGGATGCCCATGTTGGCACATCAGCAACTCCAACTCCATTTCACAAAGTTCTGAAACGTATTAAAATCCTGCCCGGCTGCTGACGTAGCATAAATGAGCAATAGTCTGCCCTGGAACTTTTACAACCACAGGCAATAGCAAAGTGCCACCTCAGACTACCCGTCGCTGGCTAGTTGAGCATGTCCTAACATTGCCATAAGGAAAAGCAGTGCAGCCTTACAGTCAGCGACTGCTATGGCTACATAAAAGTAAAATAAACACACTCTCAACAAAATTCTTCCGTATGCATGCTGCTTAAGGAAAGCAAGTGAAGGCCAGGGGCGGGGGCTCACACCTGTAATCCGGGCACTCTGGGAGGCTGAGGAGGGAGGAGCACTTGAGCTAAGGCGTTTGAAACAGCCTGAGCAAGAGTGAGACCCCCATCACTACAAAAAATAGAAAGATTAGGCTCATGTGTCCCAGGTACTCGGGAAGCTGAGGCCAAGGGATGGCGTAAGCCCAGGAGTTTGAGGTTGCTGTGAGCTAGGCTGGTGCCACCGCACTCTAGCCTGGGCAGAGGAGTGAGGAAGAGTAAGACTCTGTCTCAAACAATAAAAAAGAAAACAAGAAAAGTGAACTCAGAAATTGTTGTTTTACTAGAATGCTCATTCTTCCTACTCAAGAGAAAGACATCTTCAGCATAACATTTTGAATTTTTAATTTAAAAAGCAGAAGGGAAAACAATGGTACCTGCCACTTTCTGGAATCCTTGTGGTCCAGGCTTTTCCTGACACGAGGAGACCACCTTAGACCTATCGCTGGTGGGGCAGACACCCGAGGAAAGCTGCCCGCAGACCCGGAAGTAATACTTGTACTCGCCGGCACTCACGATGGTGTCACTGAGGGCCAGGGGCTTCAGGTCATACAGGCTGCCGTGCCTGGGGTCCTTCACCTGGCAGTTGTCTCCTTCAAGAACACCATGGGCGCCAGCAGTTACACTCACAACACACTTCCAGGCAAGAAGCTGTATAGTTTTTAATCCGGTAGGGACTGTCCTCAAATGGGCATTAAAACCCATTTCCATGTGATTTTATTTACATGTAATACAACTTGTCTGGCAAACAGCTTTTTAGAAAAGCCTCAGTCCCAGGACAACGACCCACTTCATCAAACAAAACAAAACGAAACCCTCCACATCAGTGTTTTCAAGTGTAAAAAGCCAAAATCACATCAGTCGAGGGACACAAGGCAAATGTTACTGGTAAAACAAGCACCATGCTAGACTGGAAAGAACTCCAGGATAAGAACTTACCCAGCCTCTACAAAGTGCTTCACAATCCCACCTGTGCCATTACCATGGGCTTCCTATCTAGGACGTCGGGAACATCTGCTACTTTAAACACCCACAAAGCTTCACAGATGGGTCACCCAGGTCTCACCTTCCACTCTGACCACCGGGCAGGCTTCCACGGTCCTCCAGACAAACACGTACTCACAGTCATCCAGAAGCTGAAATGTCGGTGAGCCCTGGAACAGACACCAACGGCTTGCTTTGTTTCCCGCTCATTTTTTTTTTAAATTATAGCCATAACTAATTATCTAATCTTCAACCTCCATGAGCAAAACATAGAGCAGTTCTGAAACATCAAAGACTTGGGGAAACAAGCACATTCTCATCAAACCCCAGGGACGGTCGGAAAGCCAGAGAAAAACAAGGCAAGGTCTACACAGGGTAAGACAGTCAGAGATTAAAGAAAACCAAAAATGGAACAGCCCATAGACAAAACGCTCACTGTTGGTCTGAACACACACCGAAATCTGAGCACACTCAAACATTATCCTGGTGGAGAAGCGCTGGGTCCCACACTTGTCACCGTTGACGTACACGACACTCAAGGATCCATTCGCTGCCACTTGAGGACTGATCTGTACCACACCCAGGTTCCAGCTATTATCTTCTGATACTAAGCAAGACCCCACAGCGCTGCCTGGAAGAATGGGAAAAAACCATTGGGGTGAGGCATGAGATGGAAAGGAGGGTGGCCTTGAGCTAGAAACAGTGTGAACAAACATAAACACAAATAAAGAGAGAGCTTACCGTGGCATCCAGGGATGTAAGGGAGGGGATTGCAAACGCTCAGGTAGAAAGTTCTCTTCTTCCCATCAGCTGTGGTGTCCACAGCAGTCCAAGGCTTCCTGACAGAGCTCAGGCCACTCAGATCATACTCATTTCCAGCCAGGTCTGAAATACAACACAAACATGCTGGAACCTGCCTCCCTGTAAGCTCTGGAGACCCTCAGTGAAGGCTGCTAGGACATGATCTTGACCTTCCTAACTGCAAACCCACAGGAGGCAGAGAGGTTTTTTCTTCAAAACTGCCATTGCAGGCAGTCACGGTGGTGTGCACCCACAGTCCCAGGTACTTGGAAGACTGAAGCAGGAGGATGGCCTAAAGCCCAGGAGTTCAAGCCAGGCTAGACTCCATGTCTTTTGAAAAAGAAAAAAGAACAAAAACAAAAAGAAAACGCCCTTCACAAGGAAGCCCCACTGCGAGGGAGGGGCAGAGCCAACCCATAGACATCAGTGGGCCTGGGGACACTGGTCAGCTTCAGGGGAATGGCTTATGGCATTCCAATGCCTTTTTCTTATTTTTTTTCTCAAATAAATAGCTCTTGCCATGTCATGTGCATTTTTTTCCCCTGTGAGTTTTCTTTTCTGTTCTTCAGTAGCATCTGATCCCAAAACATAGCTTAAAAGTTTAGAGGGAAGACACAATTATAAGAGGGACTTTACCTAACAAATCCAAGCAGTATGACCTGGTTCTCTGTACCCCCAACAATTAAAAAAAAAAACATAGCTTACACAACTCTCAACTGTATATCCAGAGTCTTTTCAAGAAAAACATTACAGTTCTAGGCATTATCCAAAGAAAACACGTAACCCAAACACCGTGCTCCCTATAAAACAAAACATACAACCTGCACAGACATTCACACACGCGCTTGCTTTTGACCAGCCTATTACTTCTTAGACCTCATGGCCCTACCGGTGACTTGGCAGTCCACTGGGGAAGGAACACAGGCCAATGCAGTTTCAAACTCAAAGTAAGTGTTTCGGATCCCTCGTCCAGAGTTGATGTCTTGATGCAGGAACTTAGGGGTTCCTGGGTAAACGTCATCATTGCAAATAAAGCGTATGATAAAAGTACTCGTGCCACCTGTGGAGCAAAAAGGCCCGATCATAAGAGACAGAACAGTATTCACGGTGCAACCCACCACCACCACCACAGGGACCGCTTGACAGGCACCCACTGACACTATCCCATCAGGGTGGGCGGTCTGGATCAGGGGCCAGAGTGGCTACACCCACTGCGATGGCAACCTGTCAGGGTGGGTATGTACCATGTGCCTGACATCTTGGTGTTCTTACTCTTCCACAACTTATTCAAATCCCCCATCAGTTTATCAATCCACACATTAGAAAACGACATAACTATAACTCTCACTCACTGGTTAATTCGACAAATACCTACTAAGTTCCTACTCCCTATAGGAGTGAAAGAATGAGAACCCTTGCCCTCAGATGTGCTGGTTACAGGGGGTATGAGCACAAAAGCTCAGGAGGGTAGGGAAGGCCTTCAGGAGAGTGCGGGAAGTGCAGGAGTGACCACACCAGAGAGCCTTCATGGGAGTCCTTCAGCCACCTTGAGAGAGCTGGCTTCTACTCTAGGTGTGACATGGAGCCACCAGAAGGCTTTGAGCTGAGAAGTGACATAATCTAACACTTAAAAAAATCACTCAATGTGTAGATTACAGTAACACCCCCTCTCCCCCCATTATCTGTGGAGAACACAGTCCAAGTGTCCCTGTGGGTACCTAAAATCACAAACCCTATACAGACTATGTATTTCATACACATACATATCTGTGAAGAAGTTTAATTTATAAATTAGGCAAAGCAAGACACTGACCAATAATAACATACAAAAATTATAATATGTTATAATAAGACGGGAATGTGGTCTCTCTCGCTGTCTCTCAAAGTTACTTAATACTTTCAGACCACATTTGACCTTGGAAAGGGAAGCCACAGATAACCCGGATGCCTGTGCCCCATGAGGGCAAAAGCAGGAAGATGTGGAGGTGGGTCCCACAGCCAGGTGGGTGGCACCGACCCCAGTGGGGAAACTCACACCATGTGGTTGGAAAGGGGGCAGGTGGTCAGCCACAGAACCGCCCAGACGCCCTCTAGTAGCAGAAGCAAAGTGGCTCTGAGCTCACCTCGGGTAGCAGGAAGAGGCCCTTTGTAGGTCAGTGTTATGAAGCCCTCAGTGGACACCTGGAGGCTTTTCTCGAATCCCACTGGCCTCTCGGGCTTCAGGTTCTTCAGGTCTTCCGTCTGGGTCTCTGCCTCACAGCCAGAAGCAGGCTTCCCATCGATGACCCCACACACGGGCATCGTGCCACAGATGTTGAACTAAAGCCAGACAGCAAGAGCCACAAACGACTTTAGGCACAGGGCCCACCACACACAAAATCCCCAGAGACTCAAAATCCCACTCGCTTCCATGTTTATCAGTCAGCCTGCCATGCCACCTCCCCACATCTCGACAGCTAAGGCCCAAACTCAAAGTCCCAATAGCAATACCTATAATAAATGGCCCCTAAAGTTCAGTATACATCATTTTATTTATACAGTTCTGCATCTACAATTTAAGTCTATGTGCTGTGGAAGCAAGCACGGTCCTGCATCTACAAATGCATAAAATAATGTACCACATACAATAAACAGAGGGAATATACAGTATATAGGCCGTAATTTTAAAATAATTTTAGTCATCTTAAAGAAAGTACATACAATGGAAATCATATTAATTATAGGTAAATACAAAGTGGGCTCCTGTATTTCTGAAAGGTCTTGTATCTATCATTCCATTAAAAAGCAGGGGAGGTTACTGTAGCTGTGGAAATGAAGCAAACCACACCTCTTGGCAGGCAGATACAGAAAAGTGAGACTTCATCTGTTCAGTGTTAACAGACAATGAATAGAGTTCAGAACTATATACAAAAAGTATTCTCTGCCAGGTGAGGTGACGCCTGTAATCCTAGCACTCTGGGAGGCTGAGGTGGGTGGATTATTCCAGGTCAGAGGTTCAAGACCAGCCTAAGCCAAGAGTGAGACCCCATCTCTACTAAAACCAGAAAAACTAGCTGGGTGTAGTGGCAGGTGCCTGTAGACCCAGCTACTTGGGAGGCTGTGGCAAGAGAACCTCTTGGGCTCAGGAGTTTGAAGTTGCTATGAGCTACAACGCCACAGCACTCTACCCAGGGAGACTTAAAATAAACCAATAAAGAAACAAAACAAAGTTTTTTTTCCTAAAGACTAAAGTTTCCTACTAGAGAAATGGTCAGTGAGGACTAAACCCACTCAAGTGCTCCTGCAGTTGCCTGGCTACGTCCAGGATCCTTGCCCTGGAAATCAAAAGCAGGTTCCGGTTCCTTCCTTCAAGATCCTGCCTGCACACTGAGAACAAGCTGGGGGGGGACCTGGGCTGTGCCCTGCCCAGCGGGGCACTGGCTGCAATCTGGGTGTTCAGGCCCCCTGGGGGTGTCCCACCTGGTAGCTCCAACAGCATGGGGGTGGGTGGACACCAGGGAGTATCCAAGGGTGGCCAAGCCCACGGGTACGGGGTGGGGGGATGCCCAGCAGCACACTGGCAGCCCCACTCCTGGGAGCCCACACCCCTTCCCATCAACTCTGTTTCTACTTTTGCCACCCAGAGCCGGTCTCTCGTGTCTACAACATGCCATCTCCTAACTGCCCTGCTAGTGCCTGCTTCCAGAATGTTCTCTATGGGGTTCATGGTCCTCTCTCCTAGGGCGTTCTCTGCAGGCTTCTGGAAGGTTCCTACGTCTGCACTAGTCTAGGCAGCCAAACAGGCTCCAGCTGTTGCACACCTGTCATACACACCTGGTGTCAAGCAAGCTCTGCAGTCGCTATCTGGTAAATGGAACAGTCCTAGCATTAACTTCAACACAGAGGCCCTTATCAAACACATTATGAAATGGAAAAATCCCTGTAAAAAGACACTGGAGGACTCCAGGGAAGGGGACACAGCCCAAGTGCTGCAAAGGGTCAGGTCTGCTCGGATGTCTGCCTGGGCTGGGGACAAGCCATGTGTCCCTCTGCAGTATTTTACCGACACAGTTCTCATCTACGTCAAATTTTTCTAAGACATTCTCATCCCATCTTCCTATTTTCAAAGCTTAATCTCTTGTTCCAATGTGGACTTTGTTACAAAAATTTAAACACATTTAAACCAAGATTTTTTAAAAGAAAGTTTTTTTTCTTGTGGTACTTAGTTTGTAACAGAATGGCATTAAACTGGAGATTTTTTCTGCCTTATGGCTCCAGACATGCACCACATGAAGGAAGTGCTGAGAAGATTCTAGAGCACAGCCATCCAGTCACTTCCCTTTTACAGAGTAACGCAGTTCCCATCTCCTCTAGACTAGAGGTTCAGCTTGACTCATGAGGTCCAGGAAGGGGCCCAAGAATCTATATTTCTAACAAATTCCCAGGCGACACCTGCTGCTGCTCTGGGGACAACCGTTCCACACATAGCAACAGATCAAGAACAACTGACTAGTCAAAGAATGACAGTCCCCAGGTGGGAACTGTACCAAGATGAGGGTGATGGTTTTATTTCCCCCTTAATTCTGGAGTTGCTGGCCTCCTCCCAAGCGAGAGCTGCCATTGCAGTGCCCCAGGCAACCCCCGAGGACACCTGCCTCCCCAGCTGCAGGTGGCTTTAGTGCTCTCTCTCCTTGCTTCAAAACAATTGGAAATTCACTGTATCGTTCTTACCACAAACATCTTCCCAATGCCCCAGACCACGTATCCTTGCGAGGTATTTAGCGGGTTAAGATTAAACACAAATCCACTGTTGGGATCCCTGATGGAGCAAGTCTGGACACAAGAAGGGGGAGAGAGACAGAGTCAAGCAATTCCACAAACACAAGGCAACCCCACAGACCCACACGCATGTGCTATATGAGAGAGGCTTCCCCATTTACCTTAGAAATCTCCATCAAAAATGTGACCCCACATGTGCTCAGCAGCCCTTTCCAACACAGCATCTGAACACACCGACTGTGATTCCCGACTCAAAGGTACTAAATTTACCTGAATTTACCTCACCTTGTCAGGATACTGTTAATACCTCAATAAGAAGCCATGCTAACCCCTAAGGAGAGTAAGGTGGGAACCAAGCGACCCATAATTAATTTTTTAAAGAAAAAAAAAAAATCTTTAAGACATTTCATTTTCCATTTTGTGCCTCAGTTATTCACTTAAAGGTAATGATGCCTAATGAAATGCGATCAGGTAACTGACATGATCCCTGCTCCAAGTACTTAATTCTGCCTGGCCTCCCCCATCCCCCAGCTACAGGCAGAAGCCCCAGCAGCACTGTCCAGCACCCCACTGTCCTCACTGAGCACCTGTGAGGAGGACCCCGTGCAGGGGGGCCTACACATGAGCCGTGCTCTGCTGACAAAGAGCTCTCAGCCTAGTGGGGGAGAAACAGGAGGGAGGGAAACATGTGCCACTGTGAGGAATTACACGCGCCTCCCTGGGGAGTCACGGAGCATGGCACAGCAGCATGGTGCCATGCTCTGCAGGGGGCATCCACAGGGGAGGGCGTGGGCCAGGCTGAGAGCAGGGGCTCCAGTCACAGTAGAGCACTGAGTCTCGAGTGGCACATTAAACCTGCGGGGTTGAGCCTCTGGGCAGGTCGTATTAGAGTACAAAGGCCTTATCCTGTAGACGTTGACACCCGCAGGCTTTACGGCTAGTTGCCAGGCACTGAAGGGATCTAGGTGTAGAGTGACCCACCAGCCCAGTAGATGCCTGCAGTGTTACAGAACCCCCAGAGCCCACCAGATGCCACCACCCCACGGAAGGGTACGTAAAAGAAAGAAATCCACAGTGAGGCGGGAAGGGTGTAAAGCTGAGGGGCCTGCTTCTCAGCCCCAGGTGCTATCTCAGAGCAGGTTGAAGAAAGAAATGGAGGGTACAGGGGACAGTGACACAGTAACTGACTCAGGAAGCAGAGATAGGGCTCAGCTCAGGGCTGGGACACACGTACCTGGTCTGTGTCTGTCGTTGTCCGAACAGGACAGGCAGCTTCTGTGTTCCACAGGAAACTGACCACACACTCCCAGTTGAGAGAAAAGATGGGATGGCTGTTCTGAAAGGTCAAATCCAGGAGAAGAGTCAATATGCTAACAGAGCCTGGTCTAGCCAGAAGAATGCCAGTCTGAGAAAAGAGTAGCTAAAGTCTACTGAGTGTTTAGCATGGGTCTAATAAGCTGGTTGCTTAATGGGCACTATCTAATTATACCCTAATGTTCTCATCATCCTCAGGAGGCATCATCTCTTAGGTGTGATGTTAGGAAATTCAGAGATGGTGCCAGCAGCAAATGGTAGTCCTGGGGTCCAGACCTGCATCTGAGTCCAAGCCCATGCTTTTGAGAAACACTCTGCCAGATGCAAAATACAGTACATGTGACTCTGCCGACATCAGCTCAGAATCAGGCAATCTGACCTGTGATGCAAGCCATCAGGAGAATGCTGAAAGTAACAAGTGACGGGAAGACATGTGGGTGGCGCTCATGTCTTCCTCACCGATGGGGGTTGTGGGTGCACAGCTCTGCTCCAAGTCACAGTTTGTATGTCCTTCTGGATATCACAAGTCCACCCCCAGTGCACCGTCCTCCCTTTCTATACAAGCACCACCCATTATGGGGACGCAGGACACATGGCAGGGAGTGTTCACCACGCACCAGCCACCACCCTGACAGTTCTGTTAGGGTTTCTCTTAACCGTGCCTCCTGCCATCCCATGAATCAAGTCCGATAGGCACCCACAACCTACAGATGAGGAAACTGAGGCACAGGGAAGACAAGGCACGGGCCCAGGGTCACAGGTTAAGGAACAACAGTCATACGGCCTGTACCCAGGCCCTTCCTCACCAGGGATCTCTGACCTGAAGGCCCCATTTACCAGCTTCAGCAGCACTTCCCAGTAGAATAAAACCACACTTGCTCCTTCCACGGGACGACACTCTTGTGAGAGTAACCAAACTCTAACCTGCCAAAGTTCTGTGATTTGCACAACTATGAGCATGTCCCTCTTCATTCACTTCTTAGACCCCCGCCCTGCACCACTCCCCATGTAAACCCTCAGAGATACAGTAACAATGTGACATTACTCTGAAAACTAAAGTGTCACAGAAAAACAAAATAAGCCAAGAAAACCAAAACTAAGGGTCCAAGAACTTTCTGGAAATACCCAGTACCCAGTGGCAACAAAAACCCAGAGAGAGGTAAGAGGCTGCCCAGAGGCAGTGGTCCCGGATGTCCCAGGAAGCAGAGATGCAAGGCTGAGAGGGGTAACCTGGGCACTCAGCTGTGGAACCAAAGAACCCAGGATTCCTTCCTGGGGTTGAGAGGAGAGGGCAGCCCAAGCTCAGGGGAGCTGAAGGCCTGTGTGCACAAACGTGGGCCAGTGCACCATCTTCACAGAGCACAGACCCTGTCCAGCCAGTTCATCATCTCACTCCCCTGCCCAAGAGAAATAAAAATAAAACCCTAAGCACCTCCCACTTCATTGAACAGACCCCCTCTTGGCCAAGGGGACCCCAGGGAAACCTTAAAAACTGAGTTCTTGGCCACCGGGATGGGAGGTACATGCGTTGTTAACTGCCCTCAGCCTTTCTTCCCCAAGGCCTAAACAGATAATAACCTCTGACTGCCTCGTGACTTTTGAGGTTTCTGGATTTTGTTTTGGTTTTTTTTTAGTTTTTGGCCAGGGCTGGGTTTGAACCCACCACCTCCGGTATATGGGCCAGCACCCTGTTCCTTTGAGCCACGAGCACCGACCTTGTTTTCTTGTTTTTTTTAATATACTAGACTTTTGCCATTTTGACACAACTGACCAGCATTCCTTCCTGATAAGAGACCACAGACTGGCTCTGACCAGTCTACCGAAGCTGCTGCACACAGAGGCCTCTGGGTCCTCTGTGTCACCTTGCACATCACAGGGACAAAATCTTCACCTGCGGATCATGGAAATGCCACTGTTTTTTGAGCATGAGACCTGTGAGGCAAAATGAAGCCCAAGTGCCGTGGGCTTGCTTCTCCTTCCACAAATGCTCAGGACTGTGACTTGTAAAATACAGACTCTTGGCCCCACCCTACTTAGCACAAATTACAAATTCCTGTCCGTTTATCCCTACCTCCAAGGACTCACTCTCAGCTTCTGTCTGTGACTTCCCAGCCTGCAAGATGCAGGCCCCATGACAAGTAAGGCTCCCTTTCCAGATTTTGGGACCTCGTGATTCTTCAGTGGACAAGAGAGCTCTCTTTGGACTCTAAAGAAAGCAGCTCTTATTAAAAATAGTATGTCACCAAATGACACAGTAGCTGGGGGCTACAAGCTGGCTCCGAAGGGACTCAGCCAGGTGACTTCAGGGAAGCTGGACGAGGCCAAGACAAACCCTTACCAAGTGGGCTGTGAATGATTTAGCTGCTAACGAATGTGACTTCCAGTAGTTCCACTCTAGATTTCCCTCACCATCTGGTAGTTTCCCAAAAATGCATGACCCTTGTATAAACCTAAAACTCCATGTAATAAAGCAAATGGTTTTGAGATACTAAAAAAGTTCTGGAAATGGATGCTGGTGATGGATGTATTAAATGCGCTTCATCACTCTAAGCCAAAAATGGTCAATTTCAGGTCTTAGATTTTTTTTTTTTTTTTTTGAGACGGAGCCTCAAGCTATCCCCCTGGGTAGAGTGCCATGGCATCACAGCTCACAGCAACCTCCAACTCATGGGCTCAAGCGAGTCTCCTGCCTCCGCCTCCCAAGTAGCTGGGACCACAGG